>JAQGAK010000334.1:0-92994 GCA_034696945.1 Lipothrix lubbocki
TATCTATGTAGTATATGTATCTATGTAGTATAGGTATCTATGTAGTATAGGTATCTATGTAGTATGGGTATCTATGTAGTATATGTATCTATGTAGTATAGGTATCTATGTAGTATAGGTATCTATGTATTACAAGTACATGTATGTTTGTATATGGAAGTTTGTATGTATGTACGCACGTGTGTTTGTATACATAGTTATGTACGTTTGTATATGAATGTGTGTGTGTGTATGAAGCCCTTTTTAAAGCTCGTCTCCTGACTTTCCCTTGAAATTGTGAAAATTCCTTTTTATTCCTCTACCTTAAAGTATCTGCTGATGACGGGTGGACAATGCTCAGGGAAATCCGGCTCACACACCGGTGGATATCGATTTCCATTTTGGGTGGGGGTCCTCCGCCAAATTAGTTCCAGGATTAGTCATTTTTCTTTTTTAAAATTGTTAATCACGATTTTTCTGAACGGAGTTGCTCGTTTTCTACCAATTTTCTACCTAAATTTTAAATAATTATTGAAATTTTCCAGCCAGAATTGCACGCATTTTCATTACATACCATGTATTTCTGTGCTAATAGCCTATTTCAGGAATAATTTCTGGAAATACACCAAAATTATTGTTTATTATGCAAATTTATTTGACTTACTTAGAAGAACGTAGGGATTGATAGAGAATTTGTCTGACAAATTAATAAAAATTAAAAAAATTAAAAGTGTATAAAAATTATGTCAAAAATTTAGAACAAAATAAAACATTTTTTAAAGTTACAAAACCAGTTGTCAAAATTTATTTAATTTGGGGAAATTTTAAAAACAGAAAATTCGGAGCGAACAGTTAAGTTATTAAAGAGTTATTAAACAACTTTCCAACAAGCTCACCTTAGGGAATTGAAAATAAATTTAGGCCCGCTAATCGATTTGAGCTTGTAAAGAGAAAGGAAGGAAAGGCCGGCGAATGGGATTTTGGAAAAATTTACAGAATTTAACGAATATAAAATGATTTCGCTAGTATGTGAACTTTCTCCACCAGCCCTTCACACCTTGAACGGAAGGAAAATTGTGGAGGAAGGTGTAATTGCTAATTCGCTTTAAACGGGGAATCTGCTTCTTCTGTAGCCAAATTAAGTTTCAATTTCAGGAGTAAATTGCACGTCTCCCCGTGGCTCACTTACTATATGTTAAAGCCCGCGGAAATTAAATTCTATTTCCGTCAATGCTCCGGGATTATTATGTGTAGGAGTGTGTAGGGGGATTTTGGATCAGTAGGCAATTGGTATTCTCGGTAAATTCTGTAATACATTCTATTTTTGAACTTCTAACGAAATCCTCACGCCACGCTGAGCAACATAAGGGATTCCGCCTGGAAATAACGTTCTAAAATTAGCCAAATTTTCTCGAAATTCCCCCGTGTCGTCCTGATAATCAAGGGGCTCTGGAAATCGACAGTTTGGGATTAAATATTAAATATCCGCCGGAGCTCTATAGTTCATTAAATAATTATTGTCTATTTATAAGTTCCCTTTCATGTGTTTGTGCGTAAGCAACAACAGGTTTCTTGTGAAGATTTTCCAGGATTTTATCGGGAAATCCGTCGGGAATTTAATCAAGTTAATGATGGGAAGCAATTATTTTAAGTAGTTTTTTTCAATATTTTCCGATGCAAATTACCGAATTTTCCAACACAAACCGACAAATTCTTCAATGTAAATTACTAAATTTTCCGACAAAACTTGTTAAATTTTTTGATAAAAATTGCCGCATTTTCCCACAAACGTTATTTAGTTTTAAAATTTTAATAAAAATTGTCAAATTTCTGACGCGAATTGTAAAAATTGTCCGATAAAATTTGTCAAATTTTTCGATGCAAATTGTCACATTTTCGAAAAAAATTGTAAAACCAACAAAAATGGTAAAATTTGTCCGATAAAAATTGTCAAATTTGTCCAATAAAAATTGTCAAATTTTTCAATGCAAATTGTTAAATTTTCGAAAAAAATTGTAAAATTTGTCCGATAAAATTGTAAAATATGTCCAACAAAAATTGTAAAATTTGTCCAACAAAAATTGTAAAATTTGTCCAACAAAAATTGTAAAATTTGTCCGATAAAAATTGTCAAAATTTTGAATGAAACTTAACAAATTTTCTGATGCAAATCATGAAATTTGCCTTTGCAAATCGTCAAATTTTCCGATGGCAATTCGTAAATATTCCAATGCAAATGCGTAAACTTTCGAATTTGCAATGTAAAATATTTCGACGCACATCGTTCAAATTCCCGAATAAATCGCCATAACTTGTCTGAGAAGAGAATGTCACCATGTTCCGATGTGAGGAGCGGGAATAGCGTTTGTGAATGTATAACACCGTGTCACCATTTTTACAGAGTCTTGCCAGTGAAAAAATATTTTGCTCACGGGATTAACAGCCTTATTATATAGCTACAAAATCTATATATATGGCTCGTTTCACACGTTCGAAAGTTACAGTGTGTAAAAATTGATTTTGTGTGTTGGAGCTAAAAAGCAGTGTAGAATATTTATACGCCGGTGTGAGTGTATGCACAATATTATATGAGTATCTATGTATATATATATATATGAAATGTGATACAGATTCCATAATAATAAAGAATCTTCAAAAGGCTTCCAAATCTCTTTTCAACGCTAATATTTTCTTTGGGCTATAGACGCCTTTGAGCGTTCATATATATGTATCTACCTATATACTTATTATGCGGACAGGATATTTATGATGGAGCATTTGTAGCATGGGGAAATTACATATTCATTAACGCCGTGCATCTTTATGTGTATAATGCATTTAATATTTTCCTACGCGTGTAAAAATCTATATCATACCTTTGGATTTTCAGGTACGTCGAGGAGTTCAGAGCTGCCATATTGTAATATTTTATATTTGGCATATATATTTTCTTTTTAAATACTTGTACCGTTTTCATTGAGATTTTATTTAAATTTTTCAATTAAACAAACAAATAAATTACGTAATTTAATTAACAATAATAATACAAAAATATAAAATCAAAAATAAATCATTTAAATTTGTAAACTCATGAATTAATATCTACAACAAATCGTCGGCGAAGGATCCCAAAGTACCAATTTCTATACCTTCAACACTGTAATTTAGTACTTTTTGATACTTTGCCGACAAAATGTTTATTAATTAAACAATAAATACACAAAATGTTTAAATTAAATAATAAATATAAAAAATGTGTAAAGTCATAAATAAATGAAAAAAAACATCACAAATTAAATAATAAATGTAAAAAGTGTGTAAATTCATAAATAATTACAAAAAATAATCACTAATTAAAAAATAAATACAAAAAGTACAAAATTCATAAATAAATACAAAAAATATTTAACAACTCGAAAAAAAATGCAAAAATTCATCCATAAAAACCCTCGCACGTATATATTATTAAATATGGAAAAAAGGGTGAAAATCCTTACAGGCATATAACAAGCATATAATATACATACATACTTATATTTCCAGTAATTTATCATGACTGGCATATAAGGAATACAATTCGGAATGACAGGGCTGGAGCGACGACATCACTCCCGCTCATTTCTTTATGTACACACACACACACACATACAAACTCCCCATAATAACGACAACATTGAATTTTGCTATTAATGGTGGTGCTCCAACGAGGAATTCCCTGCAAAATACATACTCCCGTCATGCTTTTGAATTTCCACCGTATAGGGATATTACTCCGCGTATATATAGTAAATATACATATACCTTAGAGTAGGCTATTTTTATATGTAGAAAATCCTATGATAATATAGATAGAGCAAATGTATAGTATAGGCCATATGTATATATAGCAATGTAGTTATATGAAATTATATGAAAAAGACCCGCTCTCGGAAAAATAACCCACGACCCGGCCCATGCGATGAGAACTTGGCGGCGGGGAGAGGAAATGTCGGGCATCTCCATACGAATGCATAGGGCTTCCCTGTATAACATATATATATATTTAATACTATATAGTATACTATAGTAACATGTATACAACCACTTATATAGATTTGAAATATATATGCGCTATAAAAATTTCATATGGAAATATACATAGGAATACGATAGACAAATATATGGAAAAAGTTATACCGTTTACTTTAAAAACTGTATAGATACAAAAGAATTTATATAAAGAAATACAAAATACTTAATAAAGAATACCCGCAACATACAAGAAATCTGCATTATAAAGAAAAAGAAAAAGAAGAAGAATACGCATACTAATAAGCTCCGCCGGTAAGTACAGACAGGGGAGAGCGGACTAAAAAAAACTTTATAATACAGAACCTATATATTGCCATATACATGTAAAGCTTCTGGATGAGGCCATGGAAATAAAAAAAACACACGCACACATACATACACCGTAGTATACAGTATAATAGATGAGAAGAGATTGAATTCAATCAAAAAATCGATCCGTCAGGCCAGTTGGACATTGCCGTGAAGATGTTCGTCTTAATTAATAAATACTGTTAGTAGTAGCTCCTTTTACCTTCTTCTTGTTGTTCCTCCGGCTCCTGCGGTCGGTCGGTCGTCTCTCCTTTTATTAAATAATCCACTCCCACATAGTCTTCAACTTGGAAAAGGCAGTGTATATGCTAGAGCTATGTGTAGATATAGGTATATATAGGTATACTATATGCATACAGGCATAGAGGCTTGTACACATGTACGTACATACTAGGCGCTTCAATCAAGGAAATGCAGGAAAGGAAGGAAATACAAAAAGCTTTACGCTATGCACAAGTACAAAAATCCATATGGCGAAATACATTGGGAATTATAGTGGAGAGAGCTTGTATACAAATTTATATGGGAAATTTCATATGAATTTATATGGGAAAATTCATATGAATTTATATGGGAAAATTCATAGGAAAAAATTCATATGAATTTATATGAAAGATTACACACAAATTTATTTAAAAAATTATGTACGAATTTGTATAGAAAAAGATACAAAAATCCAATACGAAAAATAAAAGTCAAAACAAAAATATAAAAAAACGTATGTGAATATTACATGGGAAAATACAAGCCAAAAATAAATAAAAATACGCCAGGACTGTAATAATCATAATAATAATAAGACCAAGGCCAAGACGAAAAACTCCACGCTCTGGACAAACAAACAAAAGCCAATACATATAACTATACTAAAAAGTCAATAGTATACAAGCTCCAATACAACAACAACAGCAACAAGGAGAAGAAGAAGCAGAAGAAGAATGACTATATGCATATAGTGAATACATAGAGTATCGACACAAAGATATACACAAGTATATGTATATACAAAAAATTATACAAAAAATTGCACATACAAAAAAATCTTTATATACAGAATGTAGATATAAATTCAAGACTTCAAAACCCTGCAAAAAAACCAACGAACCAACCCCTCTCCAGTATACACACACAATTTCTCCCGATCATCAAAAGAAAAACTTTGCAATTTATTTCCCTTCATTCATTATTTTATATAGGATAGTATATACTTATATGCAGGCAGATACAAATGTATACGCGTATATGGATTTCATTACGAGAAAGCGACTTTCTTTTACACACAAACAATATATAAATGGTGGATATAGGCATATATGTATACTTATGAATGTATGTATGTACGTCAAAGGAAAACACTGGTGTAAATTTTATATATACAAGTATATATGTATATATATATATAATACAGTATATACAAATATTCATATTATCTTTTCAGCTTCAGTTATTTTAAGAAGAAGCATATAGCAGGAGCTTTTACATACATATATACAATAAGATACATATAAATAGGATACATACATATTTATTATTCCATGCTTTTATACAATATGTTCTAATATATACATACATATATGCTGTATATAGTATATAAGTAATTACATACACCGTTCTAGAGAGGTTTTATTTTGATTCAAGTAAATTTATTTTTGTAAATCATCATATATCATCATCGTCTGGCTTATGTATGTATATATAGTAAGAAAAAAGGTAAAAGTATTATAATGCATTACATATATGTATTAATATTAATTCAAGTACATTCTATAGATATAATTTAAGTTTGCATTCCTTTACTTTACATTGTCCAGCCTCACTTATGTTTATATTTATATAGTTAACACTTTTAAAAGGCTATTTAAATAAGATTTACAGGCAAATTTGTAAGTTTTTTACCGCGCAAATGGTCCAAACATGGTAACATTTTTCAAGTTTTCTTTCTTTAAATTTTTACACACGACTATAGAAACTTCATTTGGAACTGCGGCGGGGAGGGGAAAAGGTAAAAGTGGCGGGGAAGATGAAGGTTTAATGATTAGAAAATAATTCATTTTGCGATTTTTATTTAATTCATCACTACATATTATGTTTGCTATTCACACTACGATACGATCCAGTTCCCATTTAAGTTTCATTACAAATTTGCTATTTAAATTGCATACAAATTTACTATACAATTTTGCTAATAAAAATTATTATTAAAAAAATTGCATGCAATTTTGTCATCTTGCATACGAACTCGCAATTAAATTGCATACAGGCAAATTTTCAATTTAAATTGTATTGTACGACATTTTGCCATTTAAATTGTACGAAATTTTGCCACTTAAACTGTATGAAACTTTGCAAAATTAAATCGCTACAAATATTTCCATCTAAATTGCATTGCTATATCTGAACGACTTACCATAGTCCACTAATTGCGCTGCTAAATTGGATAATATTCGCTATTATTAAATTTCGCACTATAAACTGCGCATATGTACTGCGTGTAGCACATTATAATATTAACTATTATTAATAATAATAGTTTTGTCATCTAAAATTACATTACATTTTACCACAAGGTCTGACTATTATTTTCCGCCTTAATTCACAACATTACCAACTTATTTTGACTAAAGTTACTGTACCTTGTATGTATATTACAATTATATATTTATTCTCACGCTCTACACAATCCAAACTCACCTTGACATTCTGAGCATTAGGAAGAAATTCTTAAGTGAGGGAATGACACTAATTAAGTATATATGTAGCTACTATACATATGTATAGATACTAGTATG
Source organism: Lipothrix lubbocki (assembly GCA_034696945.1). Classification (NCBI taxonomy): domain Eukaryota; kingdom Metazoa; phylum Arthropoda; class Collembola; order Symphypleona; family Sminthuridae; genus Lipothrix; species Lipothrix lubbocki. The sequence continues at coordinate 7,149 of JAQGAK010000334.1, forward strand.
TATAGTGGAATTGACAAAAACCGTGTTAAAAAAATTCCGGGCGAAATTTGTGAAAACTAATAAATATTAATCATAATTAATAATTATATAAGTATAGATATAATTTATACATAGGATTTTTATATTTAAGAATGACTATATATTGTAAAGGATTTCCCAACAACAATAAAACAAAAACCATATCAGGACATGGATAATTGCAAGTATACGTATAGGATGCGTCTTTTAAATTGATAAAAGTCGTTTTTATATTTACTCTCACCACTCGCTCATCACCCCCATGTGTTTAAATCTGTCAACTCAACAGTCGCAATTTATGCATGCCGGACGGATGAAATATTCCCCGATGTCGGTGTTCACATTTCCCAACATGAAGAAGAACAAACAGAGGACAACAGGAAAGAAAAAACAATAACTAAAAGAGAGAAATTAGGCCAAAAGCCGACAGCATTTTACACTACATGCAATATTTACGTATGCAATATGTACTTATGACAGAGGGAAATTCCGGAGGGTAGGGATATAAACACGAAGTTCCATTCTGCAAAGTTGTCCTCCATAAAAATTATTGCGGTATGCACGTATTACACGTAGTAGGTATATAGGTTTAAGTATACATATAAAATTCCACATACAAGATTATAATAAGTATACAGTGCGAAAAGTTGTTTTATAATGAATCCCACAACTACTCCAACAGTAGCAGCAGCAGCAACAACAACAACAACAGTAAATTTTTCGTACACGAAGGAATCTTGTACGCACCTATACATATGTACAGTATGCATTTATAGTAATTATATGCACATATATTTATAAAATAGGATGCCCAAAAGTACTCAACAGAAAGAGAGAGAGAGACAGAGGACAGTTTAAAATGTGGCCATATTGTGTGTATCTATACGTAATTTTGTATGTTTATATAATATTCCTTATACATATATAAAATTGCATACAAAAATATTTACATATTACATATGCGGAAATATAATACAGCCAGACTATTCTCTCTGGCGCATCCATGCATATTTAATGTCGGGGAGAAAGTTGACAAAATGCTCTTGTTCTCCCCATCGACAAATCTCCTTGTTGTTCTTGTTGTTGCCCTGGTTGTTTTTCCGGCTGACCATACACCGACAAAATGACACGCTATAAGGAGAGTCAGGAGGGCAGAAAAAGATACATACATAGAAATAGATATACATAAATAGAGATATAGAAAAAGAGAAAGTACAAGAGAGAGAGAGAGAGAGACAGAGGAACAAACCGCCAGGAAATTGGTCTCCAGATTAAAATGAACGGGATATGGTAAGCGGGACTGGGAGAGAGAGAGCATAATATTATGAACAAGGTAGCCTTTATGTAGTCGAGTCCACACAACTGCTTTATCTCGAGGAATGAGGAATACAACAACAGCAGCAGCAGCAGCAACAACAACAGGAGTTTGCAAGACACACATAAACCAGGAGTACCAAATATACAATCTGGAAGATACGGAAGAACGACGAGGAACGCAAAATATGCAGAGGAATATCAAACATTGTCCTATTACTATACTTGAACGTACCAAGTCATAGCATATACTGGAACCCGAGAAAACATGTATAAACATATATGTGAACACCGAAAATATATAAAAACAGGAACATAAATATCCGTAATACATATATACGTTTACATAAATACATACAGAACATAAGTATACGTAGATAAACGTACATATATATTTGAAAAGAGTGCCAAAAAATGGACTAACACACTCACCATCCACTGGGACAAATATAAACAACAAGCTCCAACCAAGTGCATTCATCTCTTCATCTGTACTACTACTAAAAGTTGTAGCAGTAGTAGTAGCAGTAGTAGTAGCAGTAATAGTAGCAATAGTAGATGCTCCGACAGTACTTTTCACCAAGAACACAAAAACAGTGGTACAACAATATACACAAAATAAAAGTATACATGAGTATAAACAGAAAAATATATTCTGTCACCAAAGCCAAAACTATATATAAAGGTACATATGCACACAAACGAGAATTCGAGAATCTACTACTCTTTATGCAAGATATAAAAGCTAGTGGAGAAAGTGAGACATTCTCTGTGAACAGAGAAAGAAGCTAGCTAGTAGTAAGTATTGTAGTTGTAGTAGTAGTAGTCCGGAGGACACTGACAATGAGGTTTATCGCCTTTCACACGGTTAGCGTCCCTTATATACTGCCACCCTTTAAGTACATAGATGTATGTATACCCTATGTGTAGGTCCTACAGATATCCCTATACTGTAGTATGTGGATATGCATATATATACCTAGGTGCATATGTACTTCCTGTGCAACTCCACAATACCCCGTAATTATATGTATACGCAATCCAACAACAAGAAGGGTAGCCCAGACAGTAGTCGCCAGTGTTGTACCCTTGAGTTGTTATTTGAGGGTGATGAAGCGAGTGGAAAATAAATCGCTTTTGACCAGACAGAGAGATTCGTTTTCAGTTGAGAAGCTGCTGGGCAATAGACGTGAGAACAAAAATTGGATCCGACGACAACCATGAAGAGAGAAAGAGTGAGAGAGAAAGAGAGAGAGAGAGGAGCACAGCAGTAGATGCAGCAAAAGCAGAACAACAAAGATACATATACATAACTATATGCTCCAGGCTTTCCTTCAATTCTCTCTCCACTCTCTCATCGTCATCATAGAAGTACTAGACTCTACACAACAACAACAACGACAAAACCAACAACAACAAACTATATTATTATATCATTCCCACTTCCCTCTCCTCCCCATTTTTTTCCATACCCTATACACAGACTACACATACATACACACTATAGATATACATATTACATAATATTCATTTTTGTCAACTGGCAGACGCATATATCTATATCTATAGTCATGTATAGTATACCTTATAGACACAGTGTTCTGTTAGAGGAAATGTTATCACAGCGTTACATTTTTTATCTTCTACTTGTAAGTTTGTTTCTTTTTTCACACTTGTAGATACACATAGACATTCCCATTATTTAAGTGTAGACATGCAAGTATATTAAGGGTGCTACACGTACTTCGCATGGATGCATATTTTTCCGGAAAGAGTCACTTTCACGTTGAAATTTTCCTTTTTTTGTAAACTTTTCGTATTAAGAGATTATTCTTTTATTACATGTTCAAGTATTAGAATCAGGGCCGAGAGAAAACTTCACGATTAGGACGTCGGGGAGGGAATAAGTAGAACTTTACGAATCACGAACGATCAAAAAGTCTTGGATATAGAGAACTGCAAGAATCACGATCAGCAATGTTATGTTAGTATGTGTACAATATAGTAGGCATAGAATTTATCGATGAAGACTTCTTTCCGAATACGGCTCACACGATGAAGACGTCTACGCGAACTCGATAGTCATGATGAAGATTTCTGGGCGAATACGAGTTTTGATGAAGATTGTACTGCGAATCTACCGATGAAGATTTCTCTGCGAGTCACACGATGAAGATTTCTCTGTGAGTCACACGATGAAGATTTCTTTGCAAGTCTCGCGATGAAGATTCCTTTGCGAAAGCGACTGACGATGAAGATTCCTTTGCGAAAATGACTGAAGATGAAGATTCCTTTGCGAAAACGACTGACGATGAAAATTCCTTTCCGGAAACGACTCACAATGAAGATTCGTTTGCGAAAATGACTCACAATGAAGCCGTCGAAGGGAATAGAGCTTCACGAAAGATTAGGAGGAATACGGGTCCGACTTGATGATCATGAGCTCTTTGTATAATATATAACTTTGGTTAAAAAAAGAAAATAAAACGAGGAGAAAACATTAAACGATGTTCATATACACAGGATCATATATAGATGCTATATGTCTACTGTTCATTACTTTGGTCTACATATCCCAACTTTTACGAGTAGCTGTTGTATAGCGGAGTATTTTATAACGCACCCTTTGAACAAATCTGGCACACTCGAACAATAACAACAACAACAGTAGCAGTAGCAGCAACAACAACAAGTATCAGAAGATATTTCATGTTCACTCTTAAAGTCATCAATACTCGCTCGTTCCTCCGGTTCCCATGCTTTTCCTTTCTTCTTTCCTCTCTCGTTTCTCTCATCAGCTGTATATGTACGACATATAATCAGCCGCGCTACTCTTGAAAGGTTCCATATGTAACAGACATCTCGATGTTCCCCAAAAACCTTATCCCCACACATTCGACTCCAGAACTCTTCGATACACATGTAGATATTTCAATGTTCTACATCCCGTCGATACACACGCACAAGTATTGATGATTCAAAAACCAGATGTATGTATCTACATGCAGTCATTTCTTGAGCAATGAACTTTCCACAAATACGTAGTCATATCTTGATATTCCCCAAACTTGCCACAAGTAGATACATACATAGGTAGTGGTATAGTCTTCATCCCCAATTCTTCAACAAAAAAACCTTGCCCCACACCTTAACCAAAAACTCATCTGGATGTTTCATCAGAGAAAGCACGCATAAAAGGTTGTTTCTATGAAGAATATAGATGACACACTGGTTCAAAATCCTTTCCTTGGTGCAGAGCATCTTGATGATTCAACAACTCTCCACATATACGAAAGTTATCTAAATGTTCCAAATATAGCTTGCACATCCTTATCCTTTATCCGTGTGTATACTTCTATAAATAAATGCCTGTGTTCCGGGATATTTAAGTACTAACTGTTGTAAATATACAACGTTCTGTGTTAGGACAAGCGTTTTCCCCTGCTTTCTTCAAAATCTTCTGCTCCACCGTAGCTGCTTTTTTTCTCCATATAAACATGCTGCTGCCTTGCTTCTACTACTACTACATACCTATGTAACTTTCACAATGGCTCTAGTACTTCCGCTTATAAACACACAGTCACCGTGTAGCACATCTTTACTCAATGCCTTTGGTGAGGGAATGCTCAAGTACGATATCAAAGTCATCAAGTGCCTCTAGAACTTGAACAAGGTACGAGAGGAGATCAGCATCACGAATGAATGAATGTTCGTCGTACATTTGGACCGTCGTGGGACAGGAGGGCATGTGGGCGGGAAAGCGATGGAGTAAATGTTCCCTGTGAACAGATGAAAAAATAAAAGATTTTTTTACACAAATGTTTATATACTTAATATGCATACATACATAACATACACACAGACACAAATGCTATCCACACAAGGAAATATTAAGCCCAGGAAAATTTTATCCACAAGAGGAAAAAGTTATCCACAAAAGAGAAGAGACAAGATTACGAGAGAATAGGAGAGAGAAAGCAGAGAGACAGACGGACACAGAGATATAAAATACAGGGCATAAAATAAAATTTGTGATTAAAAGCATTTCTTTTCTTAACGGCTCAAAATTCTCTGTTGTGGTAATAGTGTCATAAAAAATCCTTTTTCTGGAGTCTCGCCCATGAAACTTAAGGTTTTATATTGATTATTACATATACATGTAGACACAAAATACTAACATATATGTAGGTATACCTACATGGTGAACATATACAAGAACATGTACATGTTATATATGTATATACACACAAGATATTTATATGTTATACATCCTAAAATCTTGTATAAAAATCAACTTTTAACTTCCAAGATGGAATAATAACCGTGTAGATTTATACATTAGTACCTATAATAGTACCTCTAATAGTAATAGTACCTTACATTAGTATCTATATTAGTGCATACAGCTCAGAGCAGCAATAATATATCTGTACACGAGGAGTGGAGCATAGGACTCGGGTTCCTTAGCTCAAAAGCTCCAGCCCTATGTCATAACTCCTGGGTTAATTTTTCTGTTAAGTGGTCTCTAATGTTCGACATGGCACAGATCCCTCCAGACTCGAACACTCACACACACACTTTCTCTCTCTCTCTCCCACACACACACATTGAAGTCATATATAATTTCATGTTACACATTTCCTTTTAATACTTTTTCCCTTTCCCCTTCCTACCCTTTATGTATATCCATTTATGCTCCTACACATTATAAACATGTATACACATACATAAAAAACTATATACTGTATGTACAATACACAAGACGTTACTATATAAAATGTATGGAGATGTTATAAACCTCATCATTCTATATAGCACATCGCCACAACCCTAAATTACATCCCGTTATATATACAACAGAGGACGGAGGCAAGAAAAAGACTAGCTGTTCTACACTTGTATAATAATAGTACTAGAAGCACCACACGGGTTGCCTGTAGTAATAATAATTATTATTGCCCTTCATGTGTACAGCAGCAGAGAACGTAATACCTACACTTATAGTTATACTGTATACTTGCATATACTTTTTTTTGTAATATACGCTCCTTCCATAATAAAGTCATCAAATGTGTACAGCTGGGAAGGCAATCTTATAACACTTTATGGTACGTACGGAGTAACGGTACGGACCATGATGAAGCATGTACAACAACTACTGTACACAGTAAAAACGAGTGTAAGGACCTCGAAGATCGAGGATGTTTTAAACGTCCGTACCGAGAAATCATCATGAGAGAGACCACATGAAACATGCATAAACGGAATGAGAATGCTTTCCCAGACATTATGAGCCTCACTCTACCTCTCTCTCTCGCACTCTCACTCTCTCTCTCTGTATCTCTTGCCACGAAAAATAAGATCTTGTGTGTAGTTGGGTACACACCTTTTAGGTTTTAAAGTTAGGAGCCTCATGTATACATACATACTGGAAATGACCACCTACAGGAACAGGGAAGTATCAAGAAAGAAGACGGGCATCAAGATAGAAGGCGAGTATCAGAAAGTAGACAAGAATCTGTGAAGAAGGGAAGGCAAGTAAGCAACATGAGGTAAAAGGTAGTAGTAGTAATAGTAAAGTAGTAAGTATCAAGGAGTACAGGAGTATCAAGCAAGAAGGCAAAAGAATCATGTAGTAGAGTGGTATCACTAAAGAAGGCCAGAATCAGGGACTATGTAGTAGTAGAAGAGTATCAGGAAAAGGAAAACAAGAATCAGAAAGTACGAATACTGAGAAGGGTAGACAGGAATCAGAAAGTAGCAGTAGAAGTAGAGTATCAGGAGAAGAGTGGAAGTCAGGAATAAGAAAGAAGGCAAGTATCCGAAAGTAGAAGCAAAAACACCGACAAGTTCAGCATACTTCTATAGACAAATACAGGCACACACACACACACACACGAGAAATAAAGACAGCAAACTTACCTCGCACACAGGCAGATGAAAAGCTGGAACTTCCCATCCTTACCCAGACTTTCCGCGAATGAATTAATCTTCTCGATAAGTTCACAGTATGACCTCATTGCTACTAACTGTTCGTGGAAATCATCTTCTTCCGAAGCCGTCTCAAGATTCCCAAACTCCTCATGCAGCAGCGTCTCGAAGAATTCCTTTACCTTTACTGTAAACAGAGAATACATACATATATAAACATACACACATGAGATTTTTTGCAACCCAGACTTTTCAGTAATTACTTTCTATTCCAATAAACATACCTACCAACACTTTTCCCTTGTTTAAGGAGGAACACACATGTACATGTATAATTGTTATACGCACTGTCAATATCTACATCACTATAGCGATAGGATACAGCAGATTTCTTAAGAGAGCAGAACAATAAGAGAGCAACAACAACAACAAAGGTTCCTCTAGTAGCTTTAAAATTACATTCCATTCTTTAAGTTTCATTCCGATCCTCTTTTTATCAAATTAGAGAGCAGGGAGTGAAGGAGGAGACTATACGCACACACACATACATACACACACACGGTAATCCCGTGCACTCGTGCCGGCAGAGCAACCCTCCATATTGAATTATACATGAATCGTCAAGGAGCACGGGGAGGTTTAAATAAGGATTAAATACAGGATCGAGTATCAGAAGAACACTGTTTAAGAATCTGGAGAAGGCTGGCTGCTGAAGAATCTCAAGACGATTCTTTAGGAATTTCAAGCATAATTTTAAAGCGTGGTTAAGAATCCGTAAAATTGTTACAGGACGGTTCAAGATTTCATAACCGAGAGAGGTTCAAGTTTTCATATTAAACAAAGGATTCTTCAAACATCCAAAAAATACTACACCAGAATTTTTAAAATCCAAAAGTACTAGACTAGAATTTTTTAATTCAAAAAATACTACACTAGATTTTGTTAGATCAAAAAATACTAGAAAATATTTTTTTAAAGATACTAGAAAGGCATGTTTTTAAATACAAAAAAGTCAAGAAATTCTACGTATTAATAATTCATGGAACATAGTTAAAGTATACATGGCGTAGGAGGAAGTAGAGAGGAAGAAATAAAACTTGATGTTAATATGATATTAGTAATCATTGTATAGTCATCAGATGAATTTCATCAGTCACAGGCATCAGAATTCGGTTGAAAAGGAAGACTGCTTATATTGATTTACATACACACACACACAAACACAAACCACTCTAGTATACATAAATGGGGGAGACACGCACCAAAGTAATCCCAAATGTAAAAGTTTTTGCCAAAGAGCCGAGTGGATTTGAAACCATAGAGGAACACCTGTTCCAGGGCTGAGACAAGGCCGGAGTCTCCACAAAGAAGCACAGTCAAACTTCCCTTCTCTTTGTCAGGCTTGTAGTAATATTTCTCTATGTTTTTCACCGAATCACCTGCAATAGATTAAAGTAAATCCTATCACCACCATTACTTCACTTCACTTACTGTAAATATATAATAGTTTACTATGAGTATACACAGCAACACATATGCATACATATTAGGTATGTATCTATATAGATACGCATAAGAGCTACATGTATATTATGTAGTATCTATTATATAAAGAAGATCAGAGTCAAGGGAATCAACTCTGTCTTCTCACTCCATTCACATTACTATTATCCAACCCACACATCATTCTGCCTGGAACAGTCATGTTGTATACAACACCAAAGTGAAATTTTCTATTCAACGAGCCCACCATGATGCACCCTTTTCAATTTACAAACTATTGGAAAACTACATATTAAAAGCATTCCTATATATATATTAAAAGTATTCTAGTGTGTAATATGAGGGACGACGATGAGGTCGTCCTCCCTCTCTTTGTTTATGTAGTTAAAAGTTAGAATTGAGCGGAGGATATTATAAGTCAAAGTACTAGCTAGTAGTAGGTAGTAGTAGTGAAGTAAAAGTAACAAAACAAGAGGTATAAAAGTAAACATACTCAATGACTGCTGTATATCCGAAACGTTCATTCGGCTTTCATTATTCGTCCGCCGTGGAACGCTAGGACTCCTGGCACGTGGAGGCGTCGTTAGTCGACTCTCAATAAGCTGCTCTTGACCATGATGATAATATTGCTCACCAACTAATAGCCTTTCCGTCGACCCATCATCAATATCTCTTCCGAGCCACCGTCCACAAGGGAATCTAAAATAAGATAGAATTAATCGCTCACTGGTCAGAATTTTTAAAGTCAACAACAACAGCAGAACGGGGAAAAAATTGACGGGGAAAATGATGAAGACGGGTTGGCCCATCAAGAAAGAAAAGCTAAGGGGAAAACGATGAAGATTGAAGGAGAAACTATTGACACCATAAAATAATCAAATAATAGGAAACAGCCTTGAAAAATGTGCGGGAGAATGATGAAGAATAAACTATAAGATATAGAGAATGCGGATAGTACGGGATAAAAGTATACACCTAGGTACAATGTTTGGAAAATATAGACAGCCAACAGAGGGAAAATGATTGTTGAACTATAAACTATTAGAAGCAACGGAAGTATGGTATCAAGACTATGAGAATAACAATATAACTAAAGGAAGCATGATGAAAACTATGAAAGAATTGAAGGAAAAATGATGAACACTATGCAATATAAAAGTATGGAAAAACGACAGAGGCTGTGGAAATAACGGGGGGAAAGAGACGACGAGAAATAAGAAAAAATGAAAAAACGAAAGTTTATACTTGGAAGTCTGGCCTGTGACTTCATTCCGAACTATCACATAATCGACCATCCATTTAGGCGAAACCCCACTGTTGTCATGTCCGATGTGAAGGGTAGTGGGCAATCCCAAGTTTTTATGCTGTAAATATAATAACAATAAATCATGACGTTGATGATGATGATGATGGTCATGATGATCGTGTGATGCAATGTACACAAGGTTAGAGGTTTTTTTCTTAAAAATTACTCTTTTGGGGATATATAGATGAGCCTGGCAGACAACTAAAATATGTTTTAGCATCTGCCGCGTCAAGGAATTATATGAAAAAATGATAAAACAAACTGACATTTATAAATTACATGATGGATGGGAGACTGTTTGGACATTACCTGGAAGACAAATTCAAGAGTATTTTTTGGCACAGATAGAGTTTGAGTTTCAGCCAAAGTACCGGAAACGGTAACCCAGACATTGGCAGTGGTCGTTGAGACATTAAATCTTTTGGATGGGAAAATGAGAACACGGTACGGCAGGACAATGTTCGTGTAGGTATTTGTGAAGCAGTAGTAATCGACAGCATTCAGAGTCAGTAAATGATAGAGGAACTGTTCACGCTCCTCTTCCGATCGGAGGAAGGCATTCCGCTTGTAGAAACCTCGTAGAAGTTCATCATCCGCTAGAAGGGCACGGAGATGCTTTGACAGAACTTTCTTTTCCAAAGACAATCGAATCCAGGCTCGAGCATACCCAATCTCTGTCTTGATCTCCGTAATCCCTTGGATATTTCTGTTTCGAGGGTAAAGAAAACCATTCAAAGACACCACAAATTACTTTTATACTCAACAACATCCAAATTCCAACTGCTTTGACGACTGCCCTGTCCAAACTATACTTCTTAAGCACTTCAAACGAAACAACCAGGCACACAACCACCATACCCGTCGTCCGATCAAATGCACTAAATCTGTACATAACAATCCCGCCCGTCTATACCAGACTATTATAGAAGTAGTTTGGACAATCTGCACTCAACTGCTGCACTAGCTTCATCAGCTTATATGTATATCTGTACTATTAGAACTATCTGTACTATATATAAACTGTATACATTACTATATTATAGACTCTAACAGATCGATCCATCTTTACTAAACATAACAATTCACTAACAATCTTCACTATAAACATAACAGTTCCGTAAGAATCTATACTAAAACTATAACAGTCTGGTCAATCCACACTAAACTACACTAACCAGGTCAATCTGCACTTAACTATACTATAGGTTGCTCCGTTCAAGCTACATTTACTACAACAATAAGTCGAATCAAGTTCTACTAAAACCCGTTGTGTGCATTAGGACTTTAAGACCGTTTCGAACATGTATATGTATCTATCCGTAGTAAAAGTATATCTCTGGAGTGAAAAGTCTGCAAACATCTACATACACTCCGCCGTCTAAGCAATCAGTTTACAGTGTGCATCGAGTAAAACGCTACCCATTTCTGTTTGTTCCAGTCCTCTTGTTCTTTATGGTACTAGCCTACATAATCCTCTCACTTGTGTAATAGCTTTCATCTAGCCACATTAATCATCTGCTGGGTGATGTCGCAACAGGCTCAGGAGCGTGATGACAAGGATCCAGGAAGCGTGACTAAATACTAATTACTTAATACTTTTTGTTGTGTAGTACTTGTGTGGCGACAAGGCTAACCTCAAAATTTACGTTCATGCAACAATAATAATCATAATAATAATAATAAAAGCAAGTATATACATATACGACAATAGCGGACGAGGGTGCTGCTCCATAAATCCACAGGCAGTTCAAACTGCTCAATAATATTACAGTAGAGTCTCGATTTTACTATCCACCTTAATCAATAATCGTTACAATTTTACTGCGTTAATTAACATCGTTTTAGTACGCTCTTCAATATCGCTTAAATTCTGGCGTGTTAATTAACATCGTTACAATTTCAGGAGGCTCCTTTCCTACACACAGCTAAAGTCTGAGTGCGTTACTCGATAGCATTTCGTAACAATTTCGTAGTAGACCACTTGATCTCTTATCCTGGAATATACTTACACATATATCGTATTATATATATAAAAAGTATACTCTCGGAGACGGTTACATATAAACTCTTATCAGAATAAGAAGGAGAAGAAGGGGACGAGAAGGTTACGCGATCTCATATCCCAGCCATTTTCAGAAGGTTACCGATTTCGTATATCGTAACAATTTTAGTATGTTACTCGATCTGATAGCGTAACAATTTTAGTTACTTCAAATCGTTTCGTGTGCTCCTTAGGATCAATATCGATCATTACCGTTACGTCTATGAAGGTCCAGAGATACACTTTCTAAGTATGTATTTTATACATGAAAACACTTCTGATAAGAAATCTATATAGACAACTAAAAATAAAAGCTTTGCTCGTGGTGGTGTCAACTTAAAGGTTATCAGTATTACTCTAATTGTAAGTATACAAACTGTACATACCCGGAATTAGTTGTAGGATTACAGTTGAATTAGTTTATATGTATATATTGTCTTACCTCATATCAAAAGCAACTGAGACGGGCAGAGGTTTGAGAACCGGTAACTCAAAGGCTCTGGAGCGTCTCTCTCTTTTCTCAGGAGATCGACGCGTAGTATCCTTCGGTTTAGCCGGAGAAGTCACATTTAAATTTAACTCCATTGCCATGGCAGACAAATCTGTTCGGAGAAGAACCAATATGATTATGTATATGAGACTTTGAGAACCCAAAAAGAGACCTATAGAGAAAGATACTATAAGACATATAGATACATGCATACTACTAGTTACATTACATGTAGGTATATCTGTATCTAGCTAGAGAGAGAGAGAGAACGGGAGAGTCTCTTAAATAGACTCAGAATCTAAAACGAGACTCGGGAACCCAAAAAGTGAGTCAGGAACTCAGGACAGGGCCAAAGAAGAGAGACTTTTTGAAGACCAAAAAGGAGAGGGATGAAGTGGTCGGAGAATTCCAAAGTCATTTCACTTACAGTAAAGGTTTCGATTCCTAATCTTAAATTTGAATTTATCCCCCACTTTGGAAAAACCTGCTTTTCCTCTCTCCGCAGTCCTCCATTACCCAAAAAGAGAGAAAGTCTACTATATAATAGTGATTATACTTAAGACTTCCAACACAAAGTCCTTCTGTCTTCAATCTTCCTTTTACACATAAATCAGCTTATACTTTTTACCCCGCAATGTATTTCATGTACGTTTTATTTCCAACCCAAATCCTTTTCTCATCAAGCTTTCCCCCATGTATAGAAGGAAATCAGTATCTTGACATTTTCGTTTAGAAAATCATTATAAATTCTAAGGAATTTTCTGTACAGTATTCACTTTTGTATAGTCAATCTGAATAACGAATTTTCATTATAGAAGATCAGAATAAGACATTTTGTCCTTATAGAAAATTAGAATACGGCATTTTACGTTAGGAAATTACAACAAGACATTCCCTTATACATAGACAATCATAGAACATGAAATTCCTTATATGGAAAATTAGAACATGAAATTTCCTTCCATAGTAAATCAGAACATGAAATTTCCTTATATAGAAAATCAGAACATGAAATTTCCTTATATAGAAAATCAGTACAAGAAAGTCTTCGTATGGAAAATCGTTATAATATAAGAATTTTCCGCTGAGAAAATCAATGTAATGAATTTCCCTCATATAGTATAGTGATTCTGCTGCCCGGGAAATCAGAAGAATCATTATAATATAGCATTCGACATAATAATACATGGGTTACAAACTTAAAGCATACATACGTACATAATGAAGCGTTTCCAGAGAGTGAAAACGAATTTACTAAAACCTAAACGGTTCTCTCACAGATGATTCTGAGAAACTCGGGATAATCATAGAATTCCAATATATAAAGTCCCTGCCTAAAACTTAAATGAAATGTTACTGAGAGAGAGAGAGCGCGAGAGAAAGAGAAAAGAGAGAGAGAGTATAACAGGAGCTTTTCATGGACTTCAGCGAAGCTCTATCAAAATTAACCTACTTTTCTCCAAACAAAAACCCCCCCTTTTCAAATCTTATAAACCTTTCATTTCACTTACCCATCTTAGCCTTGGCTATGTAGGATGTAATTAAGCTCAAATCTCTTGACTTGACTGTCAACATGAAATCCGGAATTGTAAACGTCTCATTGCTACTCTTATTAACTGCTTTCACTGTATAAATGCACAACAACAATAATAACACCAGAAATCAAAATAAGATAATAATTTTCAATTGTTCGGAAGTTGTCAACAGGTTTATTATTACAGCACGGTTAAATTGTGTAAAAAGTTGTATATACTTATATGAGTTTGTATGTTATAATAACAATAATAATAGCTTTACTGTGTGAGGATTTTTACATTGCAATAGAACAACAGAGCTTTTAATTGAATTTAGTGTGTAATTTTAAGATAAAATGAGTGCAGAAAGTAGGAAAACTGTTAAAAAAAACAACAACAAATTCATCAAATCTACTGAGCGAGAAAGAGAATTTCGTTAAATATAAAAAATGCATGTGTATAAAAGCAAAATGAAAAAAAAACAAGATAGCAAAAGTGTGGAGGTGGTCTGTCAAATACACGAATAATACCCACTGAAAAAACAAAACTTGTTATTTAAAAAGTTGTTTTGTGTGGTGTTGAGAAAAAACAAAAATAAAAACATGACCACGTTTTAGCGATGCACCGTTGGGAGGTTGCATTTTTTAAAAGGGACGAAAAAGTTAAGGGCACAAAATTGGAATAAAATTGAGAAGAAACGTTTGGGGGCTCAAATGGAAAGGGAAAAAAATTAGGGAAGTTAAACAAGAAGAAACTTTGGTTATAGATGGACAAAAAACAGTAGGAAAAAAAACAAAAGTGTAGGCGAGTTTTTTTAAAAAGGAAAAAAAAGAAAAAAGGAAGCTCTCAAGTGTGCAAAACACACGGTTAATAATGCATTTGTGTAGTAAGTAGTACATGTATACAGATAAAAGAAGTTACTTATGCAGCAAAGGGATGGAAAAGTTGAACTTGTCAATTTGTAAAAGAGATCTGAGCATTAAAAAAGGCCGCGTATAAATAGATCATTATTTCTGTTATTAAATAAGTGCGACCATAGCTAACTTTTACGTCAGTACATAGTTTCACATAGCCAGAGGAGATAGACAGGTCAGTTTTAGAAAGATGTCGAGCCAAATCCATGGTGTATTGAAGTAAATTGAGCAAAATCTAGATTTCCCCTCAATTTACGAGTGTAGTAGAAGTAGCAGTAATGATCTTACAACTGGTTTAAAAGCAGGCTGTCTATCATAATTTAAAGTTTTAAAACTTCCCTGGACTGGGGATTCTTATATAATAATATACATAGGTACATACGTATAAGAACATTATAATAATAAACTAATTATTTAAATACAAGTTGAGTATCTAAATTCGAAAATCAAGGGTTGGTTTGGTATGTGGAAATACAAAAGATCCACAGTGTACTACGATAGTATCTAGTAGGAATATAAATTATTTTTGTATCATCCATTGGATGATGCTACACAAAAGAAAGACGACGTGATAGATGAAAAAGGAGAGATTATTATCAAATACTACATATTATCAAAAAAGGGAGAGCGTACTGTCCAATCTTTTGCGAAGTATACACCAGGCCAAAGCTGCATGAAAACATGTGGAAACAAGTATGAGAATTGCGGTATTTGTACATACATTCAGTAATATAATCGTTGCTGTATACATGTAAGTATATAGTTAATAGTGGGCAAATACATACAATGCATAGCTGTAAGTATTAAGTCACACATAGAAAATCGTTAGAAAAGTAGAAGTCATATTATGTCAAGTTTTCCGAGAATTAGTAAAAAAAAAAGTAGAAACTTTTTTTTGTTAAACACGATTTTAGCGATAAGCGTGAGTTATACATAGTAAATTTAGAGTGATAGTAAAATGATTATTTTTGAAGAGCTATATATAGTTGCATAATATACATTAAATAGTACATTGTATGATATATACTTATATATATACAGTATATACTTATATACGACATATAGAAAGAAAGTGTAATCATTTAAAAAGTTTTAAAAAGCAAATTGCAAGGCATAAGATATAAAAGTATAATTAAGTATAAAATATGATTTTTGCGGATGTACATTACATAAGTATATACATGAATTGAAAAGTGACTTTTTAATAATACAAAATCATCATAAGATCATTATAGAAATGGTCAGGATGCCATGTAAAATACGTATATGAGGATACTTAGCAGGCTGGAAAAGTTTTGTTCGCGATTTAAAGGGATTATTACTCGCTACTACAACAAATAAGATAAACGAACCTGGAGTGAGGAACTGTGGATCAATAGGTTTTGTAGAATCTTTGCATGCTTCCGACTCTTGATAATTTGTGAGAAAATTCCACAACGGACTCTTCCCCTTTTGTTTCACATGAAGTCCATGAGCCCAAATTCTTTCAAGTAGGTCACAAAGGCTGGCCACTAATGTATTCTCCTCCACACCAGAAATGGAAACTTCACCATGACCAAGAGCCACGGCTTCAGCACCCATTTTTTCCACCAGCATTCTTTTCGTCTTCGTCTTGCATTCCTGCAGTGATAAATAATACAAAGTTTTAGTATACGAGAACAACATTCTTTCCTATACATGAGTAACCCGGATTGCAATAAATTAGTAAATCCTATACACCATTGCTCCCTTATATATATGCAAAGCCAAGAGTTCAGCCTCAAGTCCAGCCTCTCAGCATGTAGGGAAATAGAGATGTATGAGAGGATGGACCATTCTGAAATCTTTATTTGGAATTAACGTCAGTCTCAGCAGCGCAATAGTTTGGCTGGTGAAAATACATTTCCTTCCGACAGCTTTATAAGTGAACTATTTACTATATACTAACTGCTACTTTACGCCGAGTGAGCGAACGCCTTTCACCTTATTCTTTATAGAATAGATAAAATAAATAGCGTATACCTACTATACCCTATTATATGCATACATACAAAATACATAGTACCAAAATAAAGGATTTCCATGATGCCGGTAGAATAGAACTAACCTGCAAAAGCTGTTTCACAAATTCCCAATTTGCTTGAGCAATTGATGCTGGACTAGAATTTGTCTGTTTGGGCTGAAAGACACTGCGTAGAGATGGGTATTCATTCGTCGGGGGGAGAGAGACTTCTTGTAAAATCACGTCGTTTGAGCTACCTTCCTTGAGTATCTTTGTGTGTCTGTGGACAAAAGTCAATTCCATTACATTAATAATTTATTACATTATACATTAGCTTTTAACACTAATGAATTATTTTTAATACTATAATGTTTACATTTTTTCAGGATTTTTGTCGTGTTTTACTGTGTTTATAAAACCAAAAGGTTCACTTGTTGTAAAAAGGAGTACAAACATAGGTACTATTGTGATTTTTATGTGGTTTGTTTTGTGGAAGAGCTCGAATTCATTTAAGGGGGAAGTGTTGTATGAGGTTTTTTTGTGTGCAAAATTAATGTAAGTTCCAGGGTTTTATAGTCTGGAGTTTGTGTGGAAAAGTTAAATTCATTTTTGAGGATTATTTTTCAGTGGGATCTGTATTTCACAACAGCAATGTAACTTTGTAGGAGAGGATTCGGTTGGGTACAGCATTGACTGCCCTCATGGAGCATATAAAATATTTCGGGATTACATGTATTTCGTACATTGCAAAAGTATATGAGTCTTTGGGGAGAAGGTCGTTGTGTGTGCAAACATTTGTCCTTTATAATAGGAATATAAAATAGTACCTCGTGTCCGTTGGACTCATGTTCAGTAGGGTTGCATTGAGTATTGGGAAACTTCCTGGAGAGATGTCATAAATAATCTTTTCATTGCTCACTTCCACTACACTAGGTGCAATAAAGTCCGGATTGAGAAATCGCTTCTCTAATGTTTGTTCCGTCTCTTTGATGGTACTACAGGGTTCGTAGGATGGAGTCCTCACCAAACTCTCGCCGTACAAACTCCTACATAGTAATTAACACCGCAAACACATGTAGACATTACAAATATCAACAACGAATTTCCATTAAAGCTCCTCGTCCTCAAACTCATTAATTATTAACCGGCGATTTACAACTGACAAAACTACCGAGCCGGGGATATACAACCACTAAGCATGTATAATCTACATGTATGTGGATAAACTACTACATATATTCCCATCCTTTCCCTCTGACCCGGAATTATTACGCACACGCTGAGTTATTACCTCAATACTTTTGAGGTTTTTCAATGTTTAAAGGCTTATAATTTATACCATCTGTTCTTGATATATTTATTACTTTTGTTGCATTACCTCAAAACTTTTATTCGCTGTTCGAAAATTGCCAGATTTGAATCTGCATCTCCACTCATTGAAGCAATTTTACGGTCAATCAGTGTCGCAAACATTTGAGTCTCGATAAAACGAGACAAAAATGGTAAATTCTGATCCGGTTGATCCGATAAGAATGTCGCCTTGTCAAAATTATGTATCAGCATTCGCCCCGGATCCTAAAACATAACAAAATAATGTAGAAATTATTTTTTTTTAAATTAAATTGCGTAACAGTTTTGAGTTTCAAGAAGTTTTTGAGTTTCATGTAAAAAAGTAATCCACAAATCAAAAAGTTACGCAAAAGTTTATTATAAAAACTAAAAACTTCCAACAATAAGTTAACTTGCAGTAGCTGATAGAAAAAAGACAGGAAATACAACTCTTGACAAATTACTAAATTCAAGATAAATAAAAAAACGAATTACACGTGGAAATATTTGAAAGAACTCACCTGATCCGGTTGAATGAGAAAATGATCGTAGGATGAAAACATATGAACGAAGCGGTTAAAGAAAATTTCCCTTATTGAATTATTTAACTTGAGATTCTTTAGGTGAATATCGTCTTTGGAGAGAGCGTCTTCGTAATCTGAAAAGGAAAACACATCAGTATCACGTTCTGCCAGAAATAATTTAAAGAATATATCAAAACTCTCGACCAATGTATCTCAGTATGAAAATTAATGTATTTGGGTGATCAAGACTTTCATTTCCTGCCAACATAAAAAAACTCCATTCCCTCTGCCAATGATTTTGTCAACTCTGATACTTCAAGCAGTAAGCACAGGATTCTTAGTAACATCATGTTACTAATGTACTTATACTGGCGAATATAAATTAGATGAGTATTATAAATAACGACTCCAGATTTTATTAACCTACAAATGCCCTTTCATCAACTAAAGGAAGAACATTTCATTAAGCTGGGTGTCGTACCGTGGGCGTGAGATGCTTGACTAATGTAATTTGTTGATGAAGCAATGTTCATCTGAGATCCATTTAAAGACATAGGTTCATCATTGCTGGACATCCCTGAGTCTGAATCATGCGACCATGAATTTTTCCTTCCCCTGTGCTTCTTCATTCGGTACGGTGAACCTCGGTTATTGCTGATTCTACAGACATAAATACATAAATTGTCATTAACGAGATTCCATCTCCAATCGGTCGATATAAAGGAGAAATGACAAGTTTATGTTATTACGCTTTGACCATCAAAAATATCTCATCTATAAAACCCAAAATTCTGACACAAGAAATTATATTGCCTCACTCACTTATTGGTTAAATTTCCAATCGGAATGTTGTACTTTTGCAGAATTTGGGAAAGCTCATCAATAAATTCTGATCTTTGTGGAAATGTTGGTAAATCTTCTGGAACTTGTACTATATTGTTATCTATGTCAACAAAGCATAAATTTGCTTCGCATGGAATATTTTCTTTGCATTCCGTAGTCTGGGCATGGAGTCCCATAATGAAGGGTACAGGAGCATCCAAGAAATGATGTAGAGTTGAAGGAAGGATGGGTACATAAACATGTTGCCATACAAATGGAAATAGCACAGCCGTCACACACTCCGCAACCAGCATGAGTCGATACAGATCTGTTCAAAATTCAATTCATGTTATCAATAGGTTGATCAAAGAGGCAATTTTTTCCCTTTTACCAATTTATTTATTCCTTTTATCTACGTATGTACGTAAGCAATTTCAATAAAGTCTATCAAAAAAAAACCTCCATGGAGGCACATCCATCCCGTTTTGATCAAGTTTCTTACCTTTTGAATACAAGAGTATTTGATTTTCTAAAAGGACGCAAGTAAAAAGTTGAAGGACAGAGTCAAGATCAAGTAATCGGAAAAGTTCCCCTAATGGATAGTCTAGTAATGGCAGCTCATTGGATTTCGGACGCGGGCATGTAATGTACTCTCCAAAATATGACATTTTAACGCTTCGTCCAGGTGGAGGAAGTGGTACATAGTATAGTAAATTGTATACAAAACTTTCCAAACTTAGCTCGTCATCCCCTGATCGTAAATACCTAGACAGGCCATCAAAAAAATAAGAGTCACAGTTAAAACGAAATGTTTTCCACACATGTTCACATATATGTGTAATAGCATAAAGCTAACAAAATATGTCCCACAATAAGTATACATATTATTTAATGTATTTTTAATGTACAGCATGTATTTAATTCCACATATATGTATTAATTACATGCTGTATTAAACATATACACACTAAAAGTTATTCAGCTATGTAAGTTGAGGTATCTTTTCCCCGCATTAAAACAGCATGAAATTCAATTTCTCGACAGATTATCATGGATCAAGTGATAAGTCATTCAATTATGCATTCTTTGCACTTAATGACTCAATCTCAGCTTGTGTATATACATATATAATACATATCATTCACGGACTTGCAGCGGTTTAAATAAGATACAAAACGGTTTATCAAAAAAAATGCACGTATCATTTGAAGGATTATACCTGAAAATTCCTGACAGGAAATGCCGTGCAGCTTGAATAAAGGGTAAAGGACAAATAAGTGCAATGGCTTTAGTCACGAACAGACTATCCTTGGTGTCATAAAAACTTTGTGCACTCAAAGATTGTTGTTTGTGAGCAGCCAATTTGAAATGACGTGGGAGAGAGCGCGTATTATTCCCCTCGACAGCTAGGTAACCCGCCCGTCCATGAGGACTTTGGTGGCGATGATGTAAATTCGCGGAGGCATTCCTAATATTTCGATTTTGCGTTGCTCTCTGAAGATGATAGTGTTTCGCACTTGACAGCTCCGTCACATGCATAGCCTGAAACAATACAAAATAAGTTGCATATTAGAATGGAAGTACTTCAACTATAGTTTTATTGAATAGTGGAGCAATATAATACAAATAATAATAATAGCAGCTTTATAAATTAGAGACAGCAAAAAATATCACTTCAACTGTCACACAATTCTGCAAATGACATTATTATTTCCATCCCTCCCTCTGTAGAAACTTATACCGTCGTCGTCATATGCCTTTCCTTTAACAGTTAATTTCACTTCTTGGCTCATTCACTTCCACTCGAACATCTCCTATCATGTAGAATTAGATACACGTACATATCTATGTAGTTTCGCTTCAAAAGGAATCATAACAATAACTTAACCTTCAGTTTTTTACAAGCCAGTTTCATCAAAAGAAATCATTTCCTGACATTAAAACTATTATACATACTTATACTATAATGCTGTCAACTCGGTGACAGCAATTTTACATGCTCGTAATTCCCGACTTGAGCTCTGAAGTATCTTATAAATTCTTGCGTGCATATACAAATAAATAAATAAAAAGTTCTAAAAATCTCATTTTTTCTGCATACAAAAGGAAATGCACCAGGACACAAATATAAAACATAATTTATATACATAATGTATAAACATAAAATCCAGAACAAGAATTGACAAATGGGCTCAATGAGATTTTTTCAAAAAACTAGGATAAAAAAGATTCCAAGTGCAAAGAAAAAATACAAAAAATTTGTACGCAAAACACAAAAAACAAATCCTTGCTAATTTGCAAATATTTGTTTAACAAGCACGCGCGCGTACGTCTTTCCCCCACCTTGTGCAAACATAAATACAAGCATAAATACATAAGGATAAATGCATATACATAATTTACACAGATACATAAATAGCACAAATAATAATCGATACATTTACCCTCCTAATGTGAAGTTTAGCTTGGGTGAGCAAATAACACAAAATATCATCATCATACATTTATAATTACAAGTCGTATATTCATTTCTACCAGTAATTTCCTCCCAAAATTATTTACCTTCTACTTTCCTTTCATACTACATTCACTATTGTCGTCACTGACAAAATACATACTGCAAGCCTACCCTGACGTTTTCATTTCACTTATTATCATTACTACAAATTATTACAATGTCCATACAGAAGTTGGCGTGTGAGTGTGTGGAGCCGACACGTTGAACTACATTAGGGCTTCATAATTATATAGAATGGGGAATAATGATAATAAATAAACACACGTACATGTATAATTATACTACCACACTAACACAAAATACACTGAATTCAAAATGCATGATAGATACATATCTATGATGTCTACATATATCTTGTATGTATACCTGAAGAGTATGTATAGCTGACTTCACATGTTTGCTCTTCACCTCTTCGTAGAATACAAAGCTAAATCCAAACGTTCTAGATCCATTCTCCCGAGTAATTACAAAAGAGTGAAAACAGGGCTCAAGTTTGTGTTTCTGCGTTCGAAATACCAATCCACTGGGTAGGCAGAGCTGAGGGGAAAACAATAACAAATATCAATTAGTAGAGACCTTTAATGTTAAATTCACATTCATTATATTATGTAGACGAAATATAATTTACTCTCAAAACAGTCAAAACGCGTGTCAATCATATAGGGAATGAAGCGGATGGAGCCCATAAGTGCAACATGGCATAAATTATAAATAAATACATTAAAATGCTATTTGCTCCAATCAAAACACTATTGATATTCTGCTGCCAAAAAGTATTCACACATATTTTCGTTCATTTCGCTTAATGTATTGAAAACCTAATATAATTAAAAATACATACAACGAAAGCCTAAATATCTACAAGTTCTATTTGTTTCAACACATGTTCTCCTCTTTTTCGATATACGCCGAGAACTATTATTCAAATAAAAATTAAAAAATTGCGATGTAAAAATACTAATATTATTAGTTTTTAGTGCATGAAATACAATTTCTCCCCGTTTGACACCAACCAAAGTTATTTTAGGACGCCTAACCACAAGCTCATACAAAAAAGTAAGACATACACAGCAGGATTGGGAAATTTGATTTTTTTTTGGCTGGCTGAACTTTTATTCAGTAGTAATAGTAAAAGTAAGTAGTAAGAGTAAGAGTAAGAGTAAGAATAATAATAATAATAATACTAATAACGCCTGGTATAAAAGTACTTCTAAATGATTCAATAGTTACCAAAAATTTTGCAATACTACACATTTCCATCCACATGATCGCATATAAACGCAAACCAACATCAATAACACAAAGTTGCGCCAGAGATCATTTCTCACATTTTTTCCCTCTAATTTTCACGCTCACCAATATATTTCACGAGTGAGAGAGATCCTTTGAGTAAAATATTACTACAAGCTATATACTCAACACCAGGCGAGTCAGACAATTTTACAAAGTAGAACTACTAATAAGTGTTCAAAATACGAGTGTGGTGAATGATTATACAATACAACAAAAAAACATATTCAGTATACATACATATAAGTATACAGAAATACATAAATAAATATTAAGATGTAAAAAAACCAGACATTACATTTCTGACAGCATCTTGATCGAAAGGATTCCATGGCACATTTTCAGGGTAATGGGCAAGAATTTTAGGCTTGTAGGACCGATCCAATGGAGTACAGCTGGCAAGCTCATCTGCAAGTTATCAATACATACAATCATTGTTTATGTACAGTCTATACAATAATATATATATGTATGTAGATTCACTTATTATTTACAATTAGCGGTCTGTCAAATCTCTTCACGCTTTTCAAATCCCAATTCACTACTATACCGTTATACAATATAAAAGTTGTACAATTTATTTGAGTAAATTCATCATATATGTATATTGTAATTATCTACATAATATGAATATAATATTACATAATTTAAATAAATTGCAAAATAATAAATCATGACAATAAATTATTCCCCACTATCACACACATTTTTTGGTGCATCCTTAATCGCCTGCCACATTACACTAAACATTGACATTTTAACGGATGATTTTTTTAATTCTCCGTCGATTTTAAGAAATTATTATACAATAATAATAAGTATAAAGAAAAGAGTATCAACTCTGTTGTCTTGAACCATCAGGAGCTACTTTGGAGTACATTTATACTTATAAAAAACTATTATAAGTATGTAGTATATGAAACTATAAATCAAGAATCAAGAATAAGATCCTTTTTCCACCATCTAATTAAAACTTGCAGTGAGTCGTGTCTAATTCTTTGGAAACTTCTTGGAAAAGGCAAATATGCGATAATCTGTTATACAATTTATATACATACATATAATAAACTCGTATTTATATGCGATATACATATGTAAATAGATATGAAAAGTTTAAATTACATCTACCAACAGAAGCTATTATTTGAAACTAAATATATACATGGAATTATTTTTAAAGCTTGAATAATTTCACGGAATAAAATTAGGTGACTAAAGTTTTACATTTAGAAATCCAAGATAAGTATATACTTATGTAAGTATATTTACAATGTATACAGATACATATATACTTGTGTGTATATTGTAAAAAAGTCATAAAATCCTAAGCTGTCACGTCTCATTGAAGTTTACACGCAGAAACAAGATCTGTTGAGCTGGTGTTTTTGCAGTCTATGCACACACACACACACTTATACACAGAGTTAAATTTTACTACGTTCTCATATTCTCAATAAAACACATAGAGCTTAAAAAATGATACACATAAAAGTAAACTTCCTTCTCCTTTGGAATGGAAACCATTTAGAAATGCTGGAGAGGGGAAAAAAACTTTTACAGTTTGCAATTATGCAGAATTTAAGCTTGCAGAAATCTCAAATGTCAAGTGTAAATTTCAGACGTCTTTTTTGTTTTCCTTAATATGAACACACATACATATGCACTAAATAACACGTAATCAAAAGATACCATAAATAAATCTACATTAAATAGTATAGAATTAAAAATTAATTTAAAAATCGAATCAGAATTACAAATTAATTTAAATCTCGAATTAAACACAAAATTACAAATTAATTTAAAAATCGAATTAAATACAGAATATTACAGATTGAATTAAATACAGAATTATAAATTGTAGAAGATTTGAAAATCACATTTAATAATAATTGTATCAAACATTGCATAACAATAATCCAAAGCAAAACCCTTAAGTTAATCGATCAACAAAACGAACGGCGTAGTACAACAAAAGAAGCAATTTCATGTGCTGATGACAATTATTATTGTCGATTTATTATCTATACAGTTTAACAGAAGGGCCTTTACATTCGGAGTGTGAATTTAAAGAATTTAACCTCCATGGTTGTACATGTGTGTAAAACATTACTAATCATTTGGCCCTGCCAACATTTATGCACGGTTTCCATCCACACGCTTTTTTTTTTTTAAAATCTCACTGAGTTACATACTACAAGTCCACCTTAATTTTATGGTTTGCTAATCCAACATGTCTAAATTGCAATGTTTCTATTCATCTCTATCTGCGTATAATATAGCATGGTTAAGTATAAGCATATGCTGTGGATTACTTTCCGCTTCCATGCCGCTCACAACACGTGAAATCTTTCATCTCTCTCTCTCTCTTCCTCTCTCTCTCTCTCCTCCCATAATTTTTCTTTCAAGCTCAAAAACCAAACAACCAAAACAATGCATGTAAGGTCCTGCCGTTTAAATTTTAAATGCTGCTAATGCTCCTGTACAAGATTTTACTATTTTCCTGTAAGCTCTCCATGCTTTTTACATCTTGTCCTATGTTCCCGATGCTTATTTTACATCTTTTTCTGTTTCCAATGCTTCCTTAGAGATCTTTTCCAAACTTTTCAATCCTTTTTTACATTTACCTTGTCCCATGTTCCCAATGCTTTTTTATAATCTTGTATTATGTTTCCAATGCTTTTTACATCTTGTTCTATATGTTCTCAATGCTTTTTACATCTTGTTCTATATGTTCTCAATGCTTTTTTACAACTTGTCCTATGTTCTCAATGCTTTTTTACATTTTGTCCTATGTTCCCAAAACTTGTTTCTTGTATTTCTAATGCGTTTCGACTGTGTGACTCTGTTGCTCATGCTGCTCAAACAAGTTTCCATGCTGTTTAATGCTCCTCGACAATATTACTCCTATATATGTCGTCTAAAGCTTCTCAAATCCAATCAAGCTGCTAATATTGCCAAACAAGAACATGGATCTGACATTAAATTTTCTACAATCCAGCTTTCCTTACTCTCAAGCAGCTGCAGATTCATCAACGACTGTTGAAGTTATATGCTTAATATATTACCTCTCACCTGTGCGACATAATTCAATCTGGCGGAACAAGAAATAAGAGCGAAATGTAAAAACTACCATGTAGCTAAATTTCGTATTAGATTACGTAAGTATTTTAAAATCGTCAAAAATTATAAAACAATAAGGTTGTGCAAATCAAGGAAATAAATTTAGGCAAAATTTAAGCAATAAAAAAGAAGAAAAATCCCCAAAAAGACATATGACAGCCAAGTGCAAATCAAGTACGCATGCAGCATTTACTGCAGAATGGACAATAATGACAACCATGTTAAATGTTGTATGTATTTAATGCTGTGAGTAAGCAAAAACGTATTCTAAACTCTGCATTTAATTCTGTATTATAATGTTATCTGTACGTTTACAAATTACTGTGTCGGCGAGCTGACTGTTTTGTTGTGATTGTGAGTGAGAAGAACAAGCAAAGAAGCTTCGCATGGCACGAGGGGGATACTAAATTATACGACGAAAAAACAAAAGAGTGTGTGTAAAAAATATAAACAAAGTGTTAAACGTCATGCAATACAAAATGAAACAGTTGTTAACAAGTTGGAAGTCGACGGCCCGGTCTAAGAGACCGTGTAATAATAACAAAACAATAATAACAACAACAGACAGCAGGCGGAGAGCATTTAAGCACAATAATACTAAACTACTAAAAGCAGAGTATATAAAAAAAACCACGTTGTTGCTGTTTTCACTTTTATACGGATGACTGCTCGAAAGCGAAACGCACTCTAGATACGTACATATATCTATATATAATTATTATAAGTATGTATAAGTATAAATACATATACAAATCGAGTTTACATATAGTGCGTCAATCCATTTTTTCCCCTGAAACTGTTTTAATGGGCTAAAAATAAAGAACTTCATGGATAAACATTACACGGCTAACTATAAGTATATTCCAATGTACATACATTCGTATTGTAGGTACGTACATATAAATGTATGGGAATAGCACACACAGTATAATGTATTGCTAAATTCTTTCAGGCCTCCCTCAAAAAATTATCTTCGTCTACAGTCTAGTGACATACATTTTAGTAGATAGAAGGTGTGGATGGGATGCGTTATTTAATGATGTATTGATGGAATTTCAAGATACAAGAAAAGTATGAAATTGAAGGTTCACAGGAGAATGTGTATTATTATAAACTATAATAAACATATATATATACGTACTCCACAAAATATAAATTCTCCTCTGTAATTTTATGTGCGTCTGAATTTTCCATTCAGTCACTTTTAAGCACAAGTTTGCAGTTTTTTTTTTGCCGAAAACAGTTCTGCAAGTCTGTAAAAATACTTATATAGTCATAATAAAATAACGATATAGTCATGTAAAATACTTAAAATTATTCCTTACAATTCCTGAAAATACTTCCCTGCCCTAGACTTTGCATTAATAAAGTATTTATTATACTTACTCATAGATTCCTATATATTGTAGATTTTTTTTAAATATTTTTTTACCATTATAATAGAACCCATAGGATAAATGAATACTTGTACTTTTTTAAATAGCAATTTTGTATGAATAATAATATAATTTATTAGCTCTACAAACTGTGGTACGGATGTATTTGCAATTATTATACTCACTTTTAAATGATTACTCTAAATATGTACACTGCACACGCAATTTTTCCCACCGTACACAGTTGAAGATTAACCGTAAAATTGCATATTATTATATTTGTGTTAGCAAAGTAATTTTAATGTTTTTTTTATACTTATATTATACTGCATCTATAGACAGTTGTATATATAGTTAGGTATATAAATTACATATGATTAAAAATAAATATAAAGCATTTAACTATCGCATGCTTGTAATTTTATTGTATGGAAAAGCTTACGTACCTATTATTATTATTGCATGTGCATGTGCTCAAATCAAAATCAAACCTTTTTACAGTTTTTTTACTCCATGGCCACCCCCGGATGCACTCTTCAAGCAAGTAGTGAGTATACACTAATTATTATTATTTACTTGGCTAAGTTTATTTTTTCATGTTCTTATTAACATTTTTAAGCTACCGTAACTATTGTTAAGATTTGCTATATAGTACAACTTTTGCTATAGCCAACGACATTGAGCAGAGCCGCCAGCTTAAATAAAATAATTTCAAATAATTTTTGAGACTTATGACAGTGACCTAAATGCAAATATAAAATAACAAAAATCCTTGACACTATAAAGTATAGTAATAAGAGTATCCAAATATTCGTAAAAACTTGACGAAGGGATAAGATCGTCACAAAAAAAGGAAAAAAAGAAGGAAGCAATTTGTCCAGACAAAAAAACTTACTAGTTCCATCAATCTCATAGGATTGGAGAGCTTCCAAGCCGGAGCTGTGATCTAATCCGCAAATAACAAAATAATCACAGAACCTTGCGACGGGTCCAGCGAGCTTGGAAGAAGCCTTATTGAAGGCTTTACTACTGCTGATGGAACCCGTGCCCCCTTCCTCCGACTCCATTTTATTACTGGCTTTGTTGCCTTCACTCAGTCAATACAATAAATTCCTCACACTGGTGACGATCCGTTCCTTGAAGTCCGTGGTCACTGAAGAACAACAAATTATTTTTAAATTAGTAACTTATTTCTTCACAAAACAGAACTCACGTGATTTAAGTAATTTTAAACGTATATTTAAAAAAAAGTATACTATATTAATAGCTATTTTAAAAAAATATTTTAATTTTTTTAATGCTTTGTGGCATAGAACTGTGTTTATCAGGACAGATTCGCTGAATAAAAAAGAATATATAAAAAATTAGAATTTTTTCTATACAAAGGTGCACTAGATCGTAGAGTTTAAGGGCAAATCCAAAGGATAACAAAACAGGTGATTTTTTTAGACTTTTATAACAACCTTTTTCCCATTCAACAATAATAATTCATGTCAAACCGACGGAATGCAATGTTCCACACTGTGAACTTCAGTGTGCATTAAAATCACATTGCAAAAAGAACTGTACAAAAACGGTGGGAAGAACGGAGCACTCTATGGAAATACAATATATATGCATAATATAGGTTGTACAATATATGCAATATAATAAGTATGTATATATATATATGTAATACAGTTAGTAATAGTAGGATAATAATAATAATAGCGTGAAAGTCGATATAAATAAAGTACGGAAAGGATTTTCGTGGTGAAAGGCGAAAAAATAATTTCCCAGATCACGGAATTAAACTACCAAAAAGGAGTAAGAGCATTGAAATGCACGAGTAAACTGCGCTCTAAATGTCTTCAGATTATTTTACGCCCTTGCTTCCAATATATATACCCGATCCAGCTACTACACTCGTAAGTTATATAAAAAGTTCTAAACATAGTAAACACTTCAAGTTGCTGATATCTGTATTAAATATGTACACAAGGATTTCGTTTATAGGGAAGCATCGAGACATTTAACGAAAATTCTAATATTTTCTTTTACACAGAATTTTCCTGTTCTCCATATGAAAACAACGTACATACATAAATATGTATACCTATAATATTCCTTCCATAGGCACAAACTGCTATATAAACGCAATGGAAAACTTTATCCCATGATGATTTCTTATGCAAAGTCTTGTCCATGTATAAAATACATAAATATAAAATACTTATATACATACAATATAAATAAAATTCTTATATACAATATATATAAAATACAAATATATCGCAAACTTTTATATATTGACAAAATAATGTTCTATAATCTTCCAAAGCTCTTATACTACTGTACGTATAAAAGGTTCCAAAGCTACATGAATATTATATTTGTTCAAAGCAAGCCTGATTTTGTTGACTGCATCACAAGCTCCTGCCTTTTTTACATTCATTTCATGCCGTTTTAAGCAAACAGATATAAACTTTACTAGACGTAGGACTGAGATAAAGTGTGACCCCGAGAACTTCCATAACTTCTACACACAAATACCTTTATTGTAAATCTTATACAAACAGTTTATTATGCTAGAGTTTATATTACAGTTTATTTTATTAAAGATCTTTCTTATCCCTAGAGTTCAGTATTATATTAGGTATAGATAGACTTTATCGTATTTCAAATGGGAAAATCGCTATTACGGCACATTTAGACAGGAAAATAATGCGTATAGTAAATAGGTAACCAGATATGACTGCAGCAGTAATATGAGCAGCAGGAAAGTAAGAAAGATAATAATAACAAAGTCAACAAAAATTATATTGGAAGAAAAAAAAGTACTTGACACTCTCGTCGTTAATCTCAAAATACATTTATAATAACATGTTACATATGTCTAGTAGCTTGCATTTCCATCACGAACTTTTTCTATCACAAATAAAAGGTTGTCAAGTTCAAAATCATCTTTGAATACGCATACCAAAATACTTTCAAGATACATATTATACTTTCAACATACTCCCAACTTATATACTATACTTCCAACTTCCAAGATGCATTGATAATATACTTCCAAGATACTTCCAACTTACTTCCAAGATACATAATATACTTTTAAGATACTCTCAAAAGACATACTACACTTCCAAGATATTCTCAAGACACATACTATACTTCTAATATTCTTCTAATCTGTAGATCCAAGATACATATTATACTTCCAAGATACTAGTAGGGAAGTTCAACAGAGACAACATACTTCCAAGATACATAACAAGATATGCATGTAATTATATAAGGTAAGTTAGCAAGAAACTAGACACTAACTTCTCCAGAGCAAGGTACAATGTGATTTTAATATATTTAATTATTAAAATACAGTATCTATACTTTTCACATTGTACAGATTCACGGAGGCCAACTATGTTACTATTCGTAAATGCATGTCGTAAATACATACATACACTATATAAAGCCTATATCATTGTGTATAAATAACGTATATACCTTGACAGTAATACATATGCTACAAATTCATACACACATGCTCTACTCCATTTAGGAGTCAATTTAATATAAAGTAATTTAAGATTAATGTAATGAATAATTGAGCAAACTTTTATTGCTACCGAGTTTTTACGTATATATAGTATAATTAGCTAGTCCAAAGGAGTTGTAGCTTGTAACAGTAACTTACTTAGCTGAATTGAGAGAGCGAGAGCAACTTTTTTCTTCTTATATATAGAAGCTCAGCTGCGTCTACAGGAGAATTATTAAATTACATATTATAGAATTATAAAAGATGTAACCTTCAAATTTTCTAGTGCCAGAAGTTTTTCATAATTGTGCTTTTATGCCTTTGTGGGTCGACAGAAAATTGTTATAGTTATAAGTATAGATACTAATACTGACATTATAAAAAAATACGTACGAACAAACTTTATAAAAACATAATCTCAAAACCCAAAAATTTCCACGTCGCCCAAGTGTAATACACACCAACAAAAAAAATTCTCATAGAGCTGAAGAAACTACTCCGTAAATCGATTCTCATAGCGCACAACTAACCAACATTGAAATTGAAACTTATATTTTATTACTAACACATGACCATGTCGCAGTACTTGGAGAGGTCGGGAGGAGACAAATTTAACTTTTATTCCATAAAAGATGTTGCCGAGCTAATATACTTATTCTTTTAGTGTATACATATATATACTACTATAGCAGAACGAGTTATGACCGATGGTAAAATATTCACGGGCTCCTGATGAAACAAGCTCAAAACCCCAAAAAGTTTCTAACCTTCGTCTACTTCTCTCTCTTTTTCTCTCACATGTCTCATACTTTCGGCATGTCTCTCTCCTTGTGTAATGTGTGTCGAACTTCTACAGTGTCGTAGCTTTTACACCCAGATGTTCCCTTTGATGTCCTACAATTTCCAATTTTTTCATATATGAAAGCTTCAATTCAGAGTACAACTCATGCAGAACCGTTATGTGGAGAGACAATATCAGAGAATCACAGTATTAGTGTTCATGTAACATAAAATAAAGTCCGTACATGAAGTCTTGGAGTATCACAGTAGTGTTCCATTCCTAAGAATTCATGGGCAGTTCAAATCTAAAGAAATTCATTCAGTAAAAGGATCCAAACACTAAAATAAGTCATATACTGTAAAAGGCTTCAAATAGTAAAAGAATTTATATACAGTAAAGTAAAAGGATTCAAATAGTAAAAAGGAAATCATATATCAAGTAAAAGGATTCATAATATCAAGGAGTCCATTGAAGATGTGAAAGTGAACGTGAAAAAACGGAGCACAGATAGGGGTCCATCAGATAATTCATTCATATTTAAGGCAGTTTGAAAGCTATATGGTCGGAAATAAATTAGTCCTTAAAAGACCAACAGGAGCATTATTGATGGGGGGAAATGGTAATAAAGGAGCCAAGGCAATGGAGGAAAAATAAGAAGAAGAAGAAGAAAACGATGAAAAAGAAGAAGGTCATGTACACAGTCCAGACTTCCAAATCCAAACAGATCCTTATAATAGTCATTCAGTGCCTGATATAGGACACCGCATCTGTTATTAAGCAACAGGACTATGGTTACTCATCCAGACGACATGTTCCCCTATGCTCAGTTAGGTGATGAAGGGTCAATGGTCACTAGTTCACATCTGTAGATATGTATGAGTATGAGTATTCAAGCCCTCATAGAAGAGCATTTATGATTCTACACAAGCATAAATGTACCTTCTATTGTATGTACTTCTGTAAGTATACGAAGCAAATATTTCTGATGGAAGGTATTCACGTATTCATGCTTCACTCCAATTTATTTAAGCTAAAAGAGCTTTCAGAGTCAGCGGACACGCACATTTCGCATATAAAAAGCATACACATTTTATTATTTCATTCCATATACTCTGCATGTGCATAGCTCAAAAAGCTTATTGGTTTATTTTCGTACCTTAATAATAATAGTTTATATAGTGTAGTTTAATAGTTTTTCTATACTTACATAGAATTTTCATTTTTGCATGCATATACTTCAAGCAGGATTTTTATACTTGGCCAACTTACCAACTATAATAAAACACACGTAAGTCTACTAAATCTTGATCTTATGGCTAGTAAACTGCGTTATAGTATTATAAACGACCATGGCATTAAAGTCACCACATATAAACTATTATATAGTTACTGCAGTTAATAAAAATCGAAACACCAAAGGGAAACTACTGCATTATATAAAATTATAAATTTTGAATAAATTGTAATTTCTTGTGTATAAATAGTAGATTTATTTTTTATTTTTATAGGAATTTTTTTAAATAGGAAAATTATTATTAAATTAAATGGCAAAGTCTTTTATAAAATAATAGAAAAACATATGAATGGAGAATTAGATATGTCTTCAAGGAAAACCTTTCTTCACGGCCCTTGATCAGGGTTTCTTTCTGAAAGCCTCTCTCATCTCACTACATAATACTACAGACAGATGTAAAGTATACAAAAGCAAGTATAAATATAATGTGTACACACCATGACCGCATAGATCCGTATCTTGCATCATTTATCACTACAAAATTTTACACACAACCACCCAACATCTTTCCCTATATATAAAGAAAAAGGATGATGACAATAATCGAGCCTTATTGGTCGAGTTTCCTTATACTCCTTACACTATCAAAGGCTTGTTCATATCGTCGCGGCGAAGGATCCTAAAGTACCAATTTGTAGTATCTCTCCAACATAGAAATACATAGATTTATAGGTTAAGATCCTTCACCGACGATATGTATTTAGGATTTACACATTTACAAAGATTATTTCAACTGCATGTGCATGCGGATGAGTCAACAACAGAAGATTTTCAAACATTTAAGGGGCATAGCAGATGATTGAGAAAAAGGGACTTTTCCTGGGCTTTAAAGACGGCTGAATAATAAAAGGCGAGCTGATTCGGGAGTAAACGGGAGTTTGTGTATATAAATATGTACACTGTGTGTAGTTTTTAAGATTCTATGTGCAACATTGGAAGGTAGGACATATCTATAATATAATAAGAGAAGGCTAATATAAAAGTATCTACTACATGTACATATGTATATTTGTTACTAGCATAAGTCATGTCATGGGCAAGGCACTATATGAAGAAACATCTTGTGACCAGGTGGCTTGAGGAAAAAACATGGCTTTATTTAATTTTCTAAACAGAATTCTTCGAGACAGGGAGAATTTTTCTCCTTCTTTCTCATCTTTGAGCTCAACTAAACTGATGCGGGGATGTCAGTTCCCGACACATAAGGAAGGCATTTGACGAGGAGACCATATTACTTGTATTATTAGTATATGTGTGAGCATTTGTCTGCTCCTGTCAGGATCAGAGCCGGAGAGTCGGATAATAATAAAAATAAAATAATAAAAGATCCCCGCATATAAGTATACACAAAACAACGTGGGGAACTGTCGAATTACTGGCCAAAGTGAATCACACGAAAAAATCATCATATGCCATAAGGATTTTTAAAGTACAAAAAAAATGTAAATATTAAGGAGACAAAATAGGAAAAATACATAAAATATATTATGCAGAGAGGATAAAAAATCATTTCCACAGGGTTTTTTCAAGTTATAAATATAAATATTCGAATAAAATGCATGTAGGTATGCGTATATCTAAAAAAAACATACAAAACAAATGCACGTGGAATTTTTAGCAAATAAACTTAACTCGCATATTAGGATAATTGCGGTGACACGTATAAAATGGTTGTCATTATCATTCTCGTGTGTAATATACTTGAAAAAAACTTACACAACTACCCTACACACTAAATTATGTATATCTTTAGTGGTTTTCATGTATTAATTGAAGCTGCGGTTTGGAGAGGACGAGCTTCTTCTGAGCTTGACGTTATTATTGTGTAATCATTGTGTGTATGCTTTCATGTGCATATACAAAAAAAATTACATAAAAATATCTTATTACTATTAATACACATATATGTATATTCTACTACTACTATACAACAAAGAGAAAATAATAAGAGGGAAATTGGCAGAAATAACTTTTCCTCTTCACGGCTGAATAATGATAACAAGGAGGAAGTTATTTCTTCGCAGCAATTTAATAATTATTTAATCACCGTTCATTACATGGTTGCTGAGAGGGAAAAGTACGAGATGAAAAGCAATAAATAATAATTCCTTCGAATCTACATAATTATTACATGTAGAATTTGACTATAAATACATTAAATGATAAAATATAAAAAATAATACTTTACAGATATGTGCCAATTATGAAATCATGTTTACAACACAACAATATTGATTTTTATGTATTACAGACAGGTTAATGAGAGCATTGTTGGTAGGGATTAAGTAGTTACATGCTACAGTTAATTACAAGGCAACATTTTATTGCTGTGTTGAGCCATTCATCCTCTGAAATAGACTGATATGCAAAAAGACTAACTCATTTAACGGGATTGAAGATTAAAAGCTCTTTACGCAGGCATGGTCATCTATGTAGTATTTAAGTATTTGGAAATCGTTGCATCAAGCTGATACGTCCTACCTGCTCATGGACAACGGATCAAGGCGAATGCCAGCGTGCCCACGTGCGATTTATATTTATGAAAGAGTTTTCCTATACAAAAGCATTACATTTGTACTATTTTTCTACACAAAATTATTAAATTCGTACGATTTTCCTATACAAAAGCATTACATTTGTTGGATTTTTCTACACAAAATTATTAAATTCGTACGATTTTCCACACAAATATTAAATTCTTACATTCTCTTATGCAAAAATAATAAATTCTTCCGTTTCCCTACAAAAAATTATTAAATTCGCAAGTTTTTGTATACAAAAATAATAAATTCACGCAATATCGAATGCGAGAATAGTAACAATAAGAATATTAAATTTAATATTTTTGTACTTGTGTAAAAACAGAAATAATTCTTATTTTTTAATATCTACAAAAAATACTCTTTGTATCAACAGAAATGACCCAAGCTCAATTCTGTGCAACAAGTCGAGGGTAACATAATAAGGGAGCTTCCATGATTTAGGTATATATTTTACAATTCACAATAAACTTGCAATCCTATAGCCCTCGTAATAATAAAAATACATTTTGTAGAGAAACGGATACTTATCATCATCTATGTTGTCCATTATTCCGCTTGACAGTGCAGTCAATAATAATAATGGTACACGTAAAGTAAAGTATATAGTAAGTACACATACCTAATCTAAAAGACATGCGAGCACGCTCAGTCCTTTTAAATCGAATCACGGGAAGCACAAAAACAAGTACACAGCAGCCGCACTAAACTTTATTTAATTTCCCTTTTCAATGTAAACTCTTGCGATGACCCTATAGCATTCCACTCGTAAAATGCATCTTCACTGTCAAGTCTTATTTAACGTGATTTCAGTCTCAGTTCCTATTCTACTATGTGTATCTGTTTCTGTATAGCTACCTATACTTCTGTGCTACTATTACTACGCTGATACGGATAAAACAGAGATAAAAGACAGTGTGCACACTCTGTTAATAAGTATGACAAGAACATTGGCATTGACACAGGCGAGTTTAAAAGTATCCTGCATACACCTATGTTAAATCATATATAATGTATAAGTATACATAGGTATACATACAGGAATCAACGTGTGTGTGTGTGTGTGTGGGAATGGGAAATCCATCAATCCATCTGCACTTCTCCTGCAGAAAGGTCTCATCACTCACCAAAAAAGATCAATTTCAATTCGAGTGGCAGATTAAAATAAAATCAATAGGATCTACAAGTACTTGCACTTCTATACTAGGCTATAGCCTTTCTAAGCATACTTCTGGTTTACTTCCAGCATATCCAGATAGCAAACTTTAAACAAACAAATAAGTGAAAACTTAATTAGATAACAACGCTTTTATGTTCCCAAGCTGACAGAACTCCTGTCTGTCCGAACACATTATTTCAAGATACAAATTAACATACTACATAGTTAGAACATATACCTAAATAACCTATGTAGGACCTTCCTGAAGTTCTGTAGTAGATTTACAAGTTCAGTTCAAGATTATTTTACAAGTTTACAAGTTCATTATTATTTTATATGTATAGTTAATTATTCGATTTCATACACAAGAGTACATATGATGAAAGGTTTAGAGGAGAAGATGCTTTTAGTATATAATTATTACATTATCAACACCATGTTACACAAACACATGAACACCTTTTATAAATATGTAAACTAACTAGTTGTTACTATGTACATATATATCATTTACAGTATACATATCTATGATTTTGTGATACTATATACAATAATTGTGAAACTGAAAATCTCTAAAAAAGGTTGAAGTAACCTATGGAGTCCTCCGTAAGATCTAAAAATAACATCGGAGTTCCGATTGTTTGTACAAAATGTTTCAATATTTTACAATATATATTACGTTAGTACATATATGCATACTAATGTATGTATAAGTATATATGTATCTATTACAAACAACTTTATACTTAAATTCAAGCCCCTTCTAAGCTTCTGTAAACTCAATCTTCTATGTATACATTAATATGTAAAATGGGAAATAAATGGAAAATAAAAAAAATAAGCTGAACGAGGCTTTAAAAGACTATATAATCCACGGATAGTCAACTTTGGTAGCTCTGAAGCTCTATAATAACTGTATTGCTGCACCTCATATAAATACTTATAACCCAACAGAGTCCGCAATTTTTCCGTGGAATTTTAACATTCAATCATTTTAGTAGGATTTTCCATACTTAAACGCTTATACTCATATCTACAGAATCCTGACGAGCGAGACAAAGATTCTTTTTACAGTACAGAGAGATGGAAATTTTTCCAATTTAAATATATACAGACGGTCTTGTCTGCTTTAATGCATAATTTAGCCATGCAAAATGCATAGACATGCTCTTGTTCTTGGGAAAAAGAACTCGCGGCATAACGAACAACTCCTTGAGCTATAAAGCTTATTCGTAAATATTTAATTCTGACCTACATTAGCACCTCCGTTAAGGAACTTTTCCAAACAACAACCCTTTCCCGAGTATCCCGGCATCCCAAGAAATACATGGGATAAATATTCCAGACCTCCCGCCGGTAGCTTTGATATCCCTTAAGACTAATTGTGACTTCCTTTTACCTGAAAAATGTACATTTTTACATACTTGAAAAATGTCATGTACACACGTAGGTAGAGAGATAAGTTTGGAAGCATGTATATAGCTAACCTAAAACTAAACAAATTCTGAACACCAGAAGATCATAAAATCAAAGATCGGCAAATCTATGTGAAATAAACACAGAGGACGGACAAAATCATCTTTTTGAAGTGCATCAACCTTTAAATGTATACTTTGAGGCATTTAAATCTAAAATTAGGCATTTAAAATTACTTTCCGGAAGGATCCGTATAACACTCCGCAGTGAATGATTGTCGTCTTAATGAGCACTTCCAAATTACTTTCCCCCACACACTTCACATTTCCACATGCCTTTTTGTATATTTTGGAATAATTGTTTTTGAGTTTTTGTATACAAAAAAAGGAATAATGCAACAAACTACAAAGTATAGATATTTATATCTTATAAGATCTATATAATACAAAGTACTACACAAAGTACATATAAGCGTTATTTCTTCATCTTGTAATAAGTACTAATTTACTAATTGTAAGTACTACACAGTAACTCCTGTAATCAGTAATCCTGTCTTCCTGTCTGAAACGTGCCGTTCTTCTTCTATACTCTATAACTTCAGTAAGTACTTCTGTACACAATAATAAAGGGAAACATGAGCATTACACAAATGAATGGCTAATTAAAAGACGCTCAATTACACTTATCTGCTGCCGCAGGACTCAGGAAATTCAGGATCTCACAGAACTGCCCAATTAAAGCTACGGCCGTATAGAATCAGTCTAATTGTCTGTATACTTTATTGTGAGGATATACTTATTACACTATATACACTATAAATACTTATATATACTTAAAAGTATACAAACATAGTTTTATATACAGTGACAGTTCTACATGTATGTAGGAGTGTATATAAAATAATTAAAGGACTGCTGGAGACATTTGAAGATGAGACCGTGTGTTTGCTTTTATTATTGTATAATGTTCCACGTTTAAAGAGTAGAGATAGAATAACCAAAACATTTTTAGTTATAGTCAAACTCTCCGTATAGTATGATGTATGGTGCATATCTAAAATGTATGTACGTATTAGGTACTTAATTTTAATTAATATATGTAACTTAATTACTGATACCTTCATATATGCGACAAGTTAAACTGGGAGATTGAAGATCTATTTAGAAGGATTTAAGTTATATAATATGAATAATTTGAAGATTTCACTTACTTTTTGCACACACACAACAAGCCTGCTACTTCTTCGCTCAGCCTGTCAACTTCCAGGGTTTTAGGGAGATGGTGAAAGTATTTTTATTATTATTATTTAAATTATGGTCCATCCTATAGTATTTATTATAATGATTATATACAGTTTGAGGATCATGGAGTCCTGCTGGATAATTTATTTTTAGACTTTTGGCAACTGTAACATCACATCCAACTGATCCAACAAATAATCACAATTTTAGTACTTTATTTTAGCTTTATCAACTGTCCGCTTTTTAATGATTTGTATTTTTTTTAAATTTATTTTTAATTAAATAATTTTTAATTTTCAATTCGTTATTATTAGATTTGTGCGAAATTTCCCCATGTTCCCAATCAATTCTACGGATCCAGAGAGGGAATTCTTCAGAAATCAACTCCGAATCTACGGAGTTTTATTTAGAATAATAGAAGTTTCTACTTGTTTTTACTTTAAAGCTTCCTAAATCAATATTAGACAAATGCGTAATAATTTTTATTCGAATTTCTAAAATTCTAAATGTCTATAGTATTTTCCTATATACTATTTTAGTTTGGCAAACTTGTTTCAGCTACTGTGGGACGTCAGGATTAATAAATTAATCCTAAAAGTGTATATTTATTACTTAATTAAATGCTAATTATCCTACAAAATCACTGCTTTTCTTGTCTTAAAACTTTCACTAGCAAAATTCTAAGAGTTCAAAATTTATATTTTGAAAGAATTTCATTCTTAAAACTTGCAGGGCTTTGTTAGTAAAAATTATTACAGGGATTTTAATTTTAACAATAATTAATTTTTTGAACTTGGAATTATTAAAGCACAATTTAAAGGAATTTTATTTTTGTTCTTGTATTCCTAACAATATTACTTTCAATTTTATTTTTATTTTCGTTTTTTGCTGCACACAAACTGTTCTAAAAACAATTCTATTTATGTATATAATGAATTTTATATTTTAATTTATTAGCGAAACTGGCAGTCATACCGAAATATCATTATTTCCACAACTATTTTTGTTTACTTCTTGTCCAGAAAAGCAACTTTTCGCACAAATAGAGAGGAATATATTAAGTATTTATTTGAATAATTTGTTTCGCGAACTCCCTATAAGAATTTTTGTACTTTAAAGAAATTTACTGTCACTTTGAAAATCGGAGAAGAGTCTCATTTAGAAGATTGCGCATATATATAAATTAAAGGAGTTACGTAAAGTACATTTTATCGGAAATTGTTTAAACGACACCGATCAACTCCGAATAAGCCGTATAGTGTCCTTCGCTTTAATTTTTCTGTCCATGAAAACTAAACTGCATAGAAATGTCCAAGGAGGAGGAGGATATAGCGGGTATTTTCGGATCGATTTATAAAAAATAATATATGTGGGATAGAAATTTTTTTTTCGTTTAATTTGAAAGAATTATATTTACAGATTAATAAGGAAGAGATGACTATTTGGAGAGTCAAAAAGGTTGACCCTTGACCTTATTGTTGTGGGTATCACTGTGTAAATATTTTTTTGTAACTTTTTGTAATGAAAATAATAATAGAACTATCCTTGTCGACACTTGCTACTCAAATGGATACAAGGCAACATTGTACATTGATTTGGTCGTCAATTCCGGGGACGACGAAATTCTCCAAATGGGAAAAAACATTGAGTAAAATTCTCACTCAAGTCCAAGGGAAGATTCCACCTTCTCACTTTCCCGCGAAATATTTTTAAATTCTGTGCACGATTTCATCCAAATTTGAATTCTATTTTTCACGGAACGGACCATTTCTTCAATTCTTCATTTCTTTTCTTTTCCTGTGGAAAAACTCATTCATTTGTATGTACCTAATTCTAATGGACATTTTTTTGTGGACTAATAATATTAAAGTTAATGAATTCATAAACTAAATTATAATAATTAAATTATCATTATTACAAATTATAAGGAATATTGAATTTATTGATCTTGCTAATTTGTATTAAATTTTCTTTTATTAAAATAAATAAAATAAAGTTTTTGTCTCTTTTGCGCATATTTAATTTAACATACTTTCGTAGTATAATTTGTAAAACTTTATTTTTCTTATAAATATAATTAATTATATTTTTAACTATATGTTCAATAATTTCTTTAATTTATTCGTTCTGGTTCGGTGAGGTGCGTTGCGCAAAATTAACTATAAAAGTTTAAGTCGGTGAATGATTTTATGAGATTGATTTGTCGAGTAAGAAAATAATTGTTTTTTTAAATTATGTTTGTTATTTTAATGGAATTCAAATAATTGGATTTTTTGTTTTAATGATTTTGAAATAATTATTATTTCAAAATCATTAGAACAAAAAATTATTGGATTCTGTATGTTGATGAATTTCAAAGCATTCGACGTCGTATTTTAATGGTTTCAACATAACTGGATTTTGTATTTTAATATTTTTCAAACAATTCTGTATTTTATTGAGCTTCAAGTAATAACAATCTGCATTTTAATATTTTTTAAACAATTCTGTATTTTATTGAGTTTCAAGTAATTACAATCTGTATTTTGATGGGTTTCAAATTATTAGAATCGTATTGTAATGATTTTTGAATATTTTGTTGTTTTTTTTCAAAATTGTTAATTTCAATCATGTTCATAAAATTATTGGACCTTAATTTTAATGTGTATTGAATATAGATGGAATTAAATTAGCAATGGAATTAAATAAGAAAATGGTTTAACTGTAAATTTTATGTTTTGTTGGTTTTTTTTGTTAGATTCTAAAATAATTGAATGCGGCGTGTGTCCCCAAAGAAAATTAGATCGAAATGAAACTGGTGCAACTTGTGAAAAGGGTTCCGAGAGCAGTAGTACGTCCTTGTACGTTAGTTCGAAGGAATCAGCATAGCGTGCCTAAAGAATCGGGAAGGATTTTACCTAGAAAGTAAGCACATTAAGAAAATATCTAATAATGTATGACAATTAACTCTTTATTCGTGGAATTTTTATTGACTATTCGGGGTGCAAGTAAATTTTTGTGAGTTGATCAAAAGTTATGCTTGGAATTTGTTTGTTTTGTACTCGAGTGGTACGTAATAATTTGAATTTTTGCAGAGAAGGCTGGGAGAGTGCTATAGGCTTGGAAGTGCATGCACAAATATCAACTAAATCCAAACTATTTTCACCTGCTAATTGTGAATATGGAGCTCCGGTTAATACTCAAGTTGCTTTATTGGATGCTGCTTTGCCTGGAACTTTACCGGTAAGGAGGGAAGGACGTTTTATATGTATTTTAGGATTTTAAGCCGTTATTTGGGATTATTTATTAAAAGCTAATGTTCCATCTTCCATGATCAATTTTGTAGTATTTATAATAAACAATTTAATATTTGTCGAATTAACTAATTATTTGTAATTAATATTATTTTTTAACAGGTGCTAAATCGTTCCTGTGTTGAAGCAGCAGTTCTTACTGGGTTGGCATTGTCATGCCGTATCAACACTGTTTCTACTTTTGATAGGAAACATTATTTTTATGCGGATTTACCGGTATGAGAACTCATATGTACAGCAACCAAAATGCGCACGTAAAATGTGGTTGTGAAATCGAATTGTTAAAATTAATATTCTGGTGAACAGGCGGGCTACCAAATCACACAACAGAGAAATCCGATTGCGTCAAACGGAAAATTAGACTTTGTTGTGAGTGGTGGTCATACATTGCCGTACGCACATAATTGTAACATTAAACAGGTTCAGTTGGAGCAGGACAGCGGCAAAAGTTTGCACGATGAAGAAGCTCAAAAGTAATTAGAACAAGTATTATTCCGTGTCGTAATTTTTTAATGGTTTTTAATTAATATTAAAAGGCTTACTCTACCGGTTTTTGAAT
The DNA here is from genome assembly GCA_034696945.1 of Lipothrix lubbocki. NCBI lineage: Eukaryota > Metazoa > Arthropoda > Collembola > Symphypleona > Sminthuridae > Lipothrix > Lipothrix lubbocki. The sequence goes on from JAQGAK010000334.1 coordinate 50,940, forward strand.
TGATCTTTTTGTAGAAGTCTGATAGATCTAAATCGAGCTGGCATGCCACTGATGGAAATTGTTTTCGAACCGGAATTAAGAGATGGAGAAGAAGCTTGTAGCTTAGTTAAGGAATTAATGCTAATTTTACAACGAATCCAAACATGTGATTGCAAAATGGAAGGTACTTATGCATACGCATATAAATAATTATGCATATATATCGTACAATAATGTATTAGATAATATTAATAAAAATGATGGCAATAATTTTCTCTTTATTCTTTTTCTAGAGGGTTCACTTCGAGTAGATGCCAATATTTCTGTGAATAGAGTTGGAGAACCTCTCGGCGTTCGTACAGAAGTCAAAAATCTAGGTAGCATTCGATCTATTGTCCATTCCATTGAATACGAAGTATTTCGTCAAATCGAAGTCTTAGAAAGTGGAGGCGAAGTATTCAACGAGACAAGATCGTATGACGCAGATAGGAAAGAAACAGTTCCAATGCGAGATAAAGAAATGAAGCAGGTAGGAAAATAAGAATAATTTCTTTAAAGGATTTTGTAGATTCAAATTTAAAGCCATTGGTACTTCTGCAGGGGTTTGACCTCTTTTTTTCTTTAGGATTACAGATTTATGCCCGAGCCAAATTTGCCACCAATCCGTCTGACGTACGAACCTGGAAATACCTCCACTTCTTTACTCAACGTATTTGAAATTCAGAAGAGGATGAAAGAGCTGCCTGAAGTAACGCGAAATAGACTTGTAAACAAATTTGGGCTGCGAATGCAAACTGCAATTACTATAGTGGTCAGTATAATCATTTAATTTTTATGTTATAGACGAAATGCAACCTTTAAATCGGTTTTCTTATTCATGTAGAATTTCCCTGGAATGTTAGAATATTTCATGGCCGTCATGCATGTTAAAGAGACTGAAAGCGCTGTTCGAGTGGCAAATCTACTTCAGGGTTCGCTCAAAGAATTACTTAACAACAGGAACATGGAATACTCTCAATGGTCAGTAATTTTTGAAGCTAATACTAATAATTTAATAGCTAATGCTACTGAAAATTGAAAGGAAACAAACTCATTTCTGTTTTTCATGTTTATAGTTTCCTTAAGCCCAAAGACGTGGCGACAGTTGTTACAATGCTAGAAAACAAGGAAATAAGTGTAGCCCTGGCGGAAGTTGTATTGAACAAATTATTAGATAAGGACCCTAGATCACCTGAGCAGGTTTTTTTATATGAGTAATGTGTATTTATTGTGTAGACAGTCGGTTCGTGTATTTTTGTTAATTTGTATTTTGTACCTAAGATTGTGAAAGAAGATGGACTGGAACAAATTAACGATGACAAAGAGATTGAAAAAATATGTCTGCAACTTCTAGCCGACAATCCTAAATTAGTTCCAGGATTTAAACGTAACCAAAAAAAATATCAGAAAAAAATCCTCGGAGCACTAAGTCATGCTGAAGACGGGAAGCTTAATATGAAAAAAGCTGTACAAATAATGCTCAATTTATTGAAAGATCAGTAGTTTTGACATATTATTTATTAAATCCTTACTAGAAGACATCAGTTTTCAGTAATAAAAATAAAATTCATTAATGTATCTCGCCTTCTCGAAAATTCATTCATCGAAAGGAAATACAATTGGTCCGTGGAAGAACTCTGCAAATTCTACAAATGTCATTTAATACTAATGGAATTATGTATAAAATAGAAGTTAATACTATAGAAGTGTCAGTCACAGTATTTGTGCGCACACGTGTCACACATTTCGAAACTGAAAGTAAGCTAAATTCTTATAATCTTCTCTTAATATGAATATAAAAATTGAGTAATAAATTCTGAATAATCTTTAGGTACAAGCTAAGCTTTTACACATAATGAACTTTGATAAAGATGCTTAAAAATTGCTAATCAGTAAAAAAAATTGGCAGAATTCACAAAAACTGATCTGATGGTTATACCAACTACAACTAATAAATACAGGGATTTTGTAAAAGCAGCAGCGCTTCGTCCAGTAAATAAACCTTGGTTTCTTTCATTAGGACAAGTCGAATTTGCCAGCGAACTGCGATCCTAATATTGATTGAATAGCGTCGAATTGAACTTGTCGCTGCTTGATAGTGTTGTGCAGTTGCTCCAACTCGTTCTCTTTTAGCTTTACGTCGTCTTCTAGTTTTGAGACTTTGTTTTGACTTGCTTCCAATTGCTAAGAGTCAAATATTCATGATTTGAAATAACATTCTACTATCCACAATATTCTTGAGCCCAATTATTATTGAATGAATTGAAAGTATAACAATGTATTCATGAGTGTTTTATTATCTCACCGTATTTAATTGATGATTTTTCTTCTGAAGAGATTTGCATTCGTCTTTAGATAGTTTCAGATCGGCACTTAAATTTGCATATTTTTCCTCCAGTTCTGCACAGACATTTTACATTCAACGTTTACAAATCGGCATCTCAGCATCTGATATAATTTTAATTTAACATAATTTACTTATTTGCAAATACTTTACCTGCAACATTTCCGTTGAGGTCTGCAATATTCTTTCTTAAACCTATGATCTCTAATCGCATAGCTTCATTAGCATCGGCCAAAATAGCCCCTTCTTGTTTTAAAGTTGCTGTTTCCTGTAAAAAAAAGCACATTGACATTGAGGTCATTGAAAGAATAATGTTAATTCCAGGAAGGGTTGATGAGTATAAATCAAGAAATTTCCAAGCTTACATTTTCTAACTCAGAAGCCCTCTCTTGTGCTATTCTGGCTGCTTCTTCGTACCGATGTTGCAATGTACTGATTTCCAAATCTCTCTGTTCACTTGCAGCAATGTGCTTGGCAATAAAAGTGGATTGCTTTTCCAGCTATGGAAGTAAATGTATCATACATCTGTACTTCAAATTGGAAATACATCAAATAAAAGAAGGTGAGAAAAATAAAAGTTACCAAAGAATTTAGATTGGCATTAGTCCGGTTCAACTGTAAAATATGACTGTTCAGCATAGAAACTTCTTGTTGATGAGCTTCGCGTCGAATCTGACACCATGCCAAAAGGTCCGATGCAGCTGAGGAATCACCAGACACCTGAACAGATCCAAAAATTAATTAAAGATCCCGACTGAAGACATCATCTCATCAATAAAAAATTTACTCATTTCAAAAGAAAAACATGCTCAGTAAGTCCGATCCAATACTTACACGCTGATTGTCAACATAATGATTAGTCATTTCCACTTCCATTCGTTCGCATGTGTTGGCCCCGGATGATAAATCAATGGAGTTGCTGGGCACACCTGCGATCAACTCCTGTGACTGGCGTAAATTTCGAGCAACGTAGTGCATACTTAAAAAGAAATCAATTTTTATTAAATGTCAATATTTTTGGTACTTTTAAAATCACAGAATGATTTTTACTGCAAATTTCTTAATGCTCTTGAAAGTAATTTTGATTGTGTTACCTGAGCTGGCCAGTGGACACTATGACAAGTAATGCTCTGGATATTTCCCGTTCTTCACCATTACGCACGCAATTGGAAATATGACTAATGATCGAGGGATTCGCTAAATAATGTCCCAGGTCTTCGGGTCGAAGTATTTGTCTTATGACGTTGAGTAATTCAACAGCAAACACTGAATGACGGAATTTGAGCCTGTGGTCCAAGTTTCCCCCTGAAGTTTTATTAAACATCGCTAGTACAATGCTTGCAGGTAACTTCTGTTTCACAGAATCTTTCACTTGCGGGTCAACGACTAATAAGGAAAACTAGAAAAAACAATTATTTCGATTATAATTAGGTCAAATTATATTATTCTAAGATTTAACTACATTCTAGTTAATTTATCTGACCAATTATATTGTTCCTAATTCAATAGATACAAGGTACCTTTCATATTGGTCAAATTACAGAAGTAAAAAACCGTATGGCAAAATATTTGGATTAACAAATTAAATTAAAAATTAAATTGTGAACATCATCACTCACCAATCTTAGGCTGACAGTGTACAAATCTAACGTTAGTCCCATTAAAGGAGCATCTCCATCAATCTTTAAAGACCTGACCACGTCTTTAAAAAGTGAAATGAACTCTGCCGCTTTGTCTTTAGTGACGGATTTGTTTTGAAAAATTAGATCACTAACGCGCAAAATAGTTTTGTAGGTCTGGAGCTGAAGTCTTGGTTTAGAGCTGGAGGTTAGGATACGCCTGGCAGTTTCAGCAGCAGCCTGTTTTGAAATATTAATAATTTTAAGCAACAGCCGATTAAATTTTATAACTGATAAAAAAAGAAAAATGCTCACCAAACAATTTCGAAGAAGACTCGGCTCAGATGAAGATATTGTATATGGCAAGAGAAAAGTCTCGACACAGAGAAGAATGGATTCTTTGATGTCATCCTGTAATTTATCCCGATTCTCAGTCACAAACTTATGAAGCTCTTCTTGAAAGCCAGTCACAAGATCCAACAACACGTGTTTAGCGGAAGAGAAATTCTCCGGTTCGTCTGCGCTTTGGTTGGCAGATTTAATACCGTCGTCTTCTAAAATTGTTTTCATTTTATTGCAAGCAGTCTCGACGATTTGGCGGACAGACAAGGTCAGCTTCACAAAATTATCTCCCTTTTCGTGGGTCTTCAGGGCATCAGCAAGAGCCGTTCGGGCGACGTCATAGCCGCTCTGAAAACTCTTCGCAGGGATGTAGATCTCAGTCAAATAATTCAGATGAGACACCATCGTAGCCACGTAATCATCCTTTCCTACGAGCTTCCCGAGCATTTTCCAAATAGACTTGTAATCCTCACAGCCTCGTAATATGAGAATACAACTGTGGTTTCTACTGCAGAGATTGATTAAGATCTGCAGATTCGTACTGAGGTTATTTTCCGGGCTCTTCAGCATACTGCTCAAGATATGACTTATTAGGTCCACCAGATGCGGCTCTTTCCAAGTCACAGTAATATCCCGAGTAAGGATTTCGACTGTAGATAAAATCAAGCCTCTTTCCGCTTCAGCCGGCGTCATTTTGAGAAATATTGGCAGGTACTTCAACAAAGAGAAATCATCTCGAAGTAGGATTCGAACATCGTCAAATTCTCCAATTTGCGTGAAAAATGTTAAAATGATTTTGGTCAGTTCCTTGGATTGTGCGAATTGAGTTGGATTCAGCTGAATTGAAATGTATTGTGCCATTTGGTTTAGCAAGCTTCGAATGTACTGATCATCGCCGTGCCCATTGACCTTGATCATGTAATCTTTGACAAGCTAAAATATAATAATTTAAATCATATTCGTCAATATTACAAATCTTTAGTATAAACCAAAACAAATCTTAATCAGATCAAACAAACCCTAGATATATAATCGAATTCAAACATTACTATAATAATAAAAACACAAGTATTATAATTAAATTAGTCATTACCACACCAAACCAATCATAAAATCATTGCACCCAAATTATCCGTTCATTGTCAAACATCTCAAAATATAAATTACCTTCAAATCTGTCAGCGTCTCATTGACAATATTCTTGTTTGGGCTCAGCTTCACCCTCTCCAGGAGTGGCAGGAGTTTGGACACAACTAATTCGCAGTTTTGAATCATCGTGTATCTGTAATAAAGCAAAGCGACACATACATTAAATAAGTGATACATTACGTAATACATTAAATATGATACAAATTACACGAAAAACAACTTTCTTAAATATAAATACACATCCCATTTTACTTTTCAACAACCAAACTACTATTTTTAGTTCCACTTGACCTTAAATTTGGTTTCAAGCTACTCAGTTTTGCTTGATCTCCCATGATATTCTATTGTATACCAACATCAACAATAATTGTATGGAAATGCCAACGTAATATAAATTTTAATAAATTATACTCCAATGCTTTTAACTGTAACTACAATAATTATTGTTATTCGTAAATAGAATTATTATTAATATTTAATAAAATATTCAAATTCAGTTAAATTAAAAATTTCAATTTAATTCAATTGAATTGAATTCAATTAAAGGATCCGTCAATTTCTAATTTAAACTTTTAATTAACTTCTAATTTCCACATTACTCACCCCGTCATTACTTCGTTCGAATCTTAAAAAGTTGGGCGTAAATAAAAATATTTACCTCTGTTGCTGGAACAACCGAAATTACTTGAATATTGTAATCGAGAATCCGGGTAATCTCAATGTTAACCTCCCGATTTATTTTAAAATCTTGATTTTGTGTAATCTCAATATTATTCTGGATTTAATAGGAATATAATAAAGGGAAAGGTAAAATAAAAATGACTGAGCTGTCTGTCCGTTGAAGTTTGTGGGTGAGAAATAAAAATGTTTTTAACCGTCAACCAAACAGCTCCGTTCAGTTTTGTTTGTTGTTGCAAAGCAAAGGCAAAAGAATTGGGATCCCGCGCAAGCAACAGCCGCCAAAACCACCAAAACATTCTTTTTCCTCAGGCCAATCGTTGTTTATTAAAGCTTTGCAAGGCCTGACAAACGTTTTTCCATATTGTTGGAATACAACGTTTTATGTAATAAAAACCTTTATCAAGGGTTTTTAAAGGCCCTTTTTACATTATAATTCCCCCAGAATCTCCTGCAGAAATACATTTATTAGTCAGTGGAGAAATAATAATAAAGAAATATCAAATAAAATTCTAAATTTACAAAAGGACATCACTTTTTTCCCATTTACTTTCAATGGCTATTGAAAAAAGTTTATAACAAGGGCGCTAGGGGGTTCTTGCACTGACAATTTTCCTTTGGCGGACCTCAATTTCTGCTGCTGGACAATAAAATGCGGGGGTTTTCGGCTGGAAAAGAAACCGTTCTATTTCTATATGTTGGTTTGGTCTTTTGGGCTATGTTTTACTGTTCGAAACGTTTAAATCGGATTGGGAAGGAATTAATTGGTTTTTATTATATCTGAAATTATTTGAAATTATTAGTAATTATTCTTCGTACAAATGTTTTGATATTAATAAATTTAAAATGTCCTTTCGTACTTAATTAAATATTTAGCCTGGAAGGAGCCCTTAGCATAATAATAATAATTAAATATTTAATTTATTATTCGTTGTAATCTTCTATAAATATATTCATTTATAACGATGACATAGTGACGACATTTAAAAAAATTATTTAATTGTAGATAAATATTCGTATAGTTACAAAAAATTGGGAATTTTCGAATTCATTTTTGGTATTCGGAAAGAATATTTCAGAAGATTCCTATAATTAATAATACAAATAGTATTAATATAATAAAAGCTATTATTTCAATAACAATAATATTAATTGCTATTGAAATATAATGGCTTTCAAAATTACGGAGATGTGTATTCAAATTACTGAAGTAATTATTATTCAAATAGCGTCAATTTATTTATTGCAATCGCATCAAAGTAATTATTAAGAAATTTTAAAAATAATTTGTAACAAGTATGTATGAGTCTTAATATGTATGCTAAGTTGGCTTAAATTTTAATTTGATTTTAAATTCTTATTAAAACTTTTGCACCCATTAGTAGTAAAAGCTCTCACTATTTTTAATTCAAACTTTCGAAACAATCAATATTAAAATGATGATCCGGAAGTAAGTAAAATTGATAAATTAAAACATCCAAACATTATCCAATTTATACTGTGCGCTGACGATGATTACAAGCTGTAATTGAAAGCTCCGCAAAATAAAATATTGTTTAAAAAAGACATCCACGTAACCGTAAAGAATGAACTCATTATTATCCAAATTGTTAAATTTTAGAATTGCAAATCTATCGAAGTATTATTTTGTACAAAAATTGGATTCTAAATTTAGGAAAGCATAAGTGTGTATCCGTAAAACGCTCATAATTTATTGTGAATTGTTCCTATACATATAGCCGTGAAACTGTTCCAATGCGTGTTTGATGCCCATAATTAAATAGAAACGCTATTACAATCGGGAAAAATGTGCAAAAACTAGGATGTATATGTATATTTATGGAAATCAAAATCGGAGCTGACGTTCGTTCCCCTGAATTAATTAATACCTAAACGAAATTCTGCATTAGCCCACCGCGGGTTTGAAGGTGTGCGATAAAAAAAATGTAACTGTCGGAGACCAGAGACCATAATACCAAAAGGACCAACACCAAGATATGAATGGCCGTATAGTTGATCTACATATTATGCTTTTACGTACATAACGGGATATGTTATAGGATATTAAATGGAAATATTGGTTGAAACTATCATAAATATGAGTAGTTTTCCGTGTAAGAAATTCTAATGAAATGAGGCGCTGACGGATTGAGTGGCAAGTGGGAAAGCCGCAAAGTTGAATTAAGATGGATTTTATTATCTCAAAAAAAGTTGTGAATATGAAGGGTGTATGGGTTATGTAGTCTGTCATATGGTTTGGGTAGTTTGAAGGTGGAGGATAAAGATACATCGAAACCGATTGACTTGAGTGCATAGATGAGTGAAGAGGTAATAGTGAAAAGAGTAGGCCAATTGGTCATGATTTATGCATCATACGGCTCAAGTATGGTTTTCCCCTTAGGTTTTTTTTTCTCCAAAAAAAATACTCTCTGCCAGTCCTCAAGTATGTAGCTCTCATGGATGGGAAGGGAATCACTAAAAATTTTATTGGCAAATCATTTTCTTGTCAGATTGATCTTTGCAATTGAAGCAGTGGGACCCAATCTGACTATTTCCGATGACTTCAACTGTCATCACCTGGTTGAGCAATCTCTTTCCAAACTTTTTTCCGCTCTGGTTAATGCACAGAAAAATCGGGGGAAATTCCGCCCAATCTCTTTTTTCGGTCCGAACTCCACAAAAAAATACTTCAGTTTACCTCAAGTATATATGCAACTACAAGTATCGAAAATCATTTGTCCTGTTTGAACGCATTTCTAAAGATTTTTTAATATAAAAAATAATATTTTTTTCACATTCTTTTAATAGATATAAAAAATAATATTTTATATAGTTTTAAAAATAAAAATAATGTTTTTTCCATTAAATTCTTCTCCATCCATCTGTAAAATTGACTTCTTTTTTATGATTGGCGTTAAATGTTTTCGTTAAATCTTATATGCGTTTCAAATGTTTCAAAAAATACTCTTCTCTACAAGTTGAAGTAAGAGAGAAAGTACAATTTTATTTTACAACTGACACCTACATATAACAAACCTACACATGGTGTTTGCCAAAGAAGATTCATTAAATAATATAAGTAAATGTTACATGTCCTGAAATAATGTATTTTGCATAAAATAAATTACAAAATTTAATTAAAATTGAGTTTTAGCCTATCAAAATGCAAGCAATTAAATGTATTTTTTTTTCAATTATGAACTTCAAAAATTAAGAAAAAACGGATCTCATATTTTCTTGTAAAAACCTATTTTGGATTTTTTTTTTAATTTATTAATTTTTTTTATTTTCCCCATCATCGCTAGTAAAGTAAAAATTGTGCGTATAATATTATAATAGCGTATAATAGAAACGTATTTTTCCGAATATAAAACATGAATATTGTATGTGGGAATGGGAAAAGTATAGAAAAATGTACTATATGTATATATAGTTTATATATAAATGAATTTCGTACAAATAAAATCCATGTTATCCCATATATTTTCCCCTGTATTTTCCCAGCACTCCCACACTCATCGTTCCGAAGGCGTATAGCAGAGCGCGTGTACTATATATATATATATAGTTGATGTGATCCGGAAAATAAGGAGAGAGCAATAGAAAAAGTCTAAACAAATAATTTCAAGAAAAAAAATGTTCTCAAATGTACACATAAGTATTCTTCGCGTGAGGAAAAAATGTTACTCCGAAGCTATTTGTTGTTGCAGTTTGTATGCTTCACTGGTTGTTGTTCTTGACTTGAGGTTGTGTGTTGTTGTTGTTCTTGTTGTTCTTGTTGTTTGGCTCTTGTTGTCGCTACTGACTGGTTCCTTCCCCACATATCTTGGTTTCATATACAGTTGTATTTATATACATATAACTGTAGATATACCAGAGAAGTACATTAGAGCCGGAGGAGAGAAACGGGGAAGTTGAATTGACGCTGAGAATGACTTTTTCCTTCTCTTTTTTTTCTCTTTTTTTCCGCCTCCGTTGTTTGTCGATTGGAAGTGTTTTTATTGGGGAGTACTGAGATGGAGAATTCCTGGTGGGGAGGGAGCAATTCTTTCGGTGAAATAGCCAATTTGAGATGTAATACGTTAAAATATTCAGGGCTGGAGATATTGTCGGTATTGGGAAAAATAGAGGGGAGCCGTTTATGCCCGTGTAAAAATGACTTTGGTGTAATGTTCATCAATTTGAATGGGTTCTCAGGTCCTGATATTGCTCTGGGTGTCCCTTCTGGGACCAAATTATCACTAGAGCCAACATTCGACGACTCTTCTACTTTCCTTCTCCTCCATCCGCCACCTCCACACTCAAAATCATCCAAATAGACGTCATCCAATAAAGCAACCTGCTTCCAAACCCCCCCCCCCCACCATTCGTTCCTATATTTACTGGGAAATTACTCCAATGTCCCCCCCTTTCAAATATGAAACTACTGATGCGTACCTTTTCATATTTCTTTTGGAAGTTTAGTTTGTGAAATTTATTTTTTTTTGTTCAATTTTTTACATTTTTGTGTAGAATTGTCTGTACTTTTTTGTGAATTATTTTTATTTTTTTGTAAATTATTCTTCTTTTTTTATTATTTTTATGTTTTGGTGAAATGTTTTTAGTTTTTTTAAGTGTTTTTAAATATTTTGGAAATTATTTTTATTTTTTGGTGAATTATTTTTATTCTTGTGTAATTTTTTGTGTGGATTATTATTATATTACTTGTTTGCTTATTTGTAATAATGTTTTCTAATTTTGGTACTTGCTCTACCAGCGTGATCGTTGTTATCATGCATAAGCTTTTTTATTTTTATTCATATGTAAAAAAAATAAATTATTAAGCAAATAAATGGCACTCCATAGCTGAAGATTCCCTTTGTAAAGCGTGAGAGTACAACCCAAAAGACCTGAAACTGTATCTGTATGGTACCTCTCCCAAAACTGTGAGAAAAATCAAATCACAATCCTCATTAATAATAACTGTAATGCAGCGCTAGAAACTAAACCACTGTTGAATATTAATGGGGAAAAGCCAGCAGACGTCCCACAATTGATCCGAAACGATTTGACAAATCATTGGAAACCGCTCCGGTAATTCTTGAAACTGTCCAAAGTCAATGCAAAAGCCATGTTTCGTTATTAGGAATGAGTGCACTTTTTGAGGGAAAGAGAGTGTGTATACATATGAAAGTATATATGCATATCTACATAGGTATCTATATACACTTTCGCGGAGAAAAGGAGATATCAGTATCTGTATGTATATAAGCTCTTCCGGTTGGAAGACATAGAAAGGTGAGTCTGAAATAAAATAAATAAACACAAATATATACTTACATTAAGATACTTATATAATACATATATACATACTTATAGTATATGTATATGTTATATTACTTATATACATATAGGTATATGCATACGTGCATAAGTACATTAGAAGTTAGGAGCTATGAAGTCGTAACATGTTCAACAATATACTTGTCTGACCTTCGTGTTATTTTATTTGTTTTTGTAGTCAGTCGCGATGAGGACGGATGAGGAATGGAACTCTTGAACTGCCGTGATGAAGTAAAAAGCAAGTGGTGGGGGGGGGAATGTGGAACTCTACGTTGGAAAAAGTATATACATAAGGAGAGGCAGGGGAGGGGAAATACTTGGACCGTTCGGACTAGCAGTCTCGTTGATATAAAGTTTGGAAGTGCACTCACGACTCAGCCTATGGTTTTCCTCTCTTTCTTCTCCCGGCCCCGAACTCCGCCTTGTGAATTATTAATGGGTAGATCCGCTCTGGAGAAAAACCCGGGAATGGAGTCAGAAGAACTATCCTGCCTCCCTCCCGAATCCCCATTCTCCCACTCACCATCCATGAAATGTCAACTATAGGAGTGAGAAAAACTACGGATGATTCTTTCTCTCTTTTCCTCTCACTCACTCACTCGATCTCTCTCTCTCTCTTTCGCTCTTCTCGCTCAACTTAACTTGCAGCATCCAATACCAAAGATTCGTCCACCTTGAAACTATTAACAACCGCAAGGGCTTCCGTCCAGAATCTTCAATCATCACGCGCAACTTTTGTGTAAGGAAATTCCTCAGGAAGAATTCCTTATATGATTTCCCCGTCCAGCCCGACAACAAATGCACAGATTGCAAATGCAAAAATTCTGTTACAAGAAATTCAGGGCGAGCACTATTTCTTGCTTTAGATATGTTAAAACTCATTTTATGTGCAAATTCTCGATCGACGAAAATCAAATTCTGAAGGGAAAACAATTTTTTGGGAAGATCAGATACTGAAGATGACATAAATTCTGGCCAAGAAACAAATTTTGGAGAAAAAACAAATTCTGGATACAAATCAGATTCTGGACACAAATCAGATTCTGGAGGAAGAATAAAATCCTGGAGAAAAAACAAATTCTGGTCTAGAAAAAAATTCTGGAGATAAAACAAATCCTGAACAAGAAACAAATTCTGGAGAAAATACAAATTTTAGACAAGGATAAAATTCTGGAGAAAATATAATGATGTGTATGTATGTATCTATATTTAGCATTTCATATATGACAAATTCCATGGTCGCAGATCGCGTGTGCTCCTTGAGTAATGCTCAGTCCTGGCTCCCTATTAAAAGGAACATGGCGTAGCCTCTGTTGGAATGTTGTTTTTAAATGACGATTTGATCATCTTCCTCCCCATTAATTTCCCGGGCACAATGGGACCCACGACACGGTAATATAATTGTCGAGCATTTTTTGGACACATGCGGTCTTCCTGGAAGGGTCCCTATACTACTATACAGATATTGCAGTCCATGAAGTAAGGCATGTATGATGTATGTATCTACTATATACAATATATATAGAATAAGTGTTATGTACTTACAGGAAGGCGTATATGTGATTTAGACTGGAGAAAGGGGCTCAAACTACAAATTGGACAAAATGGATTGCATAAGATCTTCTAGGGGATGTTGATGGAAGATTCGGATGCTTTTTTGATCTGATTATCAACCAGACGTGATCAATGAGGCTATATAGCTTCCATCCGCGCGTATCAACTTCGTCTTGTTTTTCTTCGCCGACCACACCAGCCAATTCCCTGTGTTTTGATCTATCGCTTGTATATGAAAGCCCATATGAAGCTGGAAAATAAAAACTTGTTTAGCTCCATTTACCAATAAATTCACGACATTCAAAAGCATTTTTAGGGGCAAACGATATGGATGTAAAGCAAAAATAAATCATATCATTGTTAAAAATCCATTAAATTAAGTTGTAATTTTAAGTTACAATAAATTTAAGTATAGAGCATTTATTAGAAATTAGATGTGCTTTTTATATTATGATTTCTGCAAATGTTTAAGATTATTTATTATTCATTTTCTCAATTTTTTATTTAAAATTTCGAAGTCGAAAATAAAAATAGAAGATACTTACTCTTGGATGGAGGGTTTTGCTTTTGGCTTCGTTATTTTTCTTCGTGTAAACCTTGCGGATTTCTACCAGCATTTCTCAAAGCTATAGCGCACTTTACCTCCAACGGTCATTCTGCTGTCCATTTTTATAATGATTCAATCTAGAATCCTGATTTGTTTTCTTGTTTCCCTGCTTGGATTTTTCATTGGCTTTTTTCTCAGTTTAGCTTATACTCTTTCCCTATATGACTATCCTTTGTAAACTACTTTCCTATATTCTATATACTGTTTTCTTATTTTTAAGCTCTTATTCCTACAGTTTTCTATATACATATGATCCTTTTTTTATTTTCTGTTCGGAGTTTCCTATAGGACTTTGCTTTAGCTTTTTTCTATAGGTTCATTCCGCAGTGTCTAGCTTCTGTCATTACATTCATCGCCTTTTGGTTTTGTTGAAGTTGGCTTTGTTCTCTGTTTTATTTTTTTCCTAATAGTTTCTTTTGCTCATTTAGTTCCCCGTTTATATTCCTGTGTGGACTTTCACTCCGTGGGTTTTGGGTTCAAAGATGCTCTTTTTTGTGTACCGAAGGGAAGATACGCAGGTGGGTTGATATTGTAAGTATCTGTGTAAGGTTGATAGTTGATATGCACAATGAGTATATAGGTAGGTATACTTATGAACTATTTACATATATGTATATAGCATGTACAGTATACATGGGGATGGCATAAATGGAGAGGAATGTGCAAAACAAAGAAGAAGCGGGTGATTGCAATAAGTTGGTTGTAATTTGTAGGACCGGAAGAATAACGGAATAGTCGGTGGGAAGATGTTGGCAAATAAAGCATGTGTCCATTTGATGTACAATTGGACCAGGAGGAATGTAGTGGCGGTCCGTACGGTGGCCGGTAGCCACAACCAACTCGTTCACTTCCAACCCATTACTTATTCATGGTTTCCTCTCTTCCCTCATTTACTTGCACCTCATCCAACTCCATGGAGTCATTTCGATCCTTTCTTTTTCCCCTGATGTGTATATACATGTCGTTCGAGTAGCATCTTGTAAAGCTATAGGATATACATACCTATGTATATCTATATAGAAGTTATATACTGTTATTGTATCTATGTATATCTACCATTATATAGTTCCAGTACTGGAGTAGCCACCGATCTCTCCTTTTTTATATTTGTTATGGCCTAACCAACCCATTTGGTCCAGCGGCAGTAGTCTGACAGAGATCCAGCGGATCTAGTAGATAGAGATCTCAAGACATTGCGATGAGTCTTCCCTTTTATTCCTGTTGTATAATACATATTTGCCAAGATAGTAATATATATGTACTAATAGTGAGCCCATGTGCTAGTACTCATATAGTAATACATGTACTAGCATAGAAACAAATGTGCTAACATACATATACCTAGTAACAAATGTGCTAATGTAGTAACACATGTGCAAATATAGAAGAACATGTGCTAGTAATATAGAAACACACGTGCTCCATGTAATGTGCATATTTATCAGGCATGCAATACATATGTTTGCTGGAGAGAAGAGAAAAAAACATCGAAAAATTTTTCTCTCTCACACATTCCCCCTCCTTTAACCCACCTTTAATCCTCACTTATTGCTTTATCTATGTATAGTTGCTAATTAGCCTTCCTGTGGTGTCGTCAATATCTGTCTGATCTCTATGGTCTATCTCTATATTAGTCTTACAAGGCTTGCTTATATCCTTGATGAAGTACTCTCGTGTATTACATACTATATATAGAAATGTATAAGGTCCTTGATGATAAGATTTGATAAAATTATTTCAATTAGCTATTGAGGAGTATAAGACATCATGAAGTTCGATTTAAAATAATGATAAAAGTAATAATAATAAAAATAAGGAATTTAATAGGGTAATAAATAAGAAGGAATATTCTAATTTTATGCTCATTTATTTAATAAGCAGTACAGCAAATTTTTAATAATATATCGGCTTTTAGCGTATCCAGAGATTTATAGGTCATCACACTTGAATGTCGAAGTGCAGCTGCACAAGGATAAGCAGGAGTCGTAGAGTTTTAGAAGGGAGTCGTATCGGAGTGAGACGCCTCATGTCAATTGTCAAGTGACGCGACAAGTCAGCAGTCTCGGTCCCTGTCGGAGTCTCAACATGTCAACTTGCTCGGCTCCTTGTAGCAATCAGAGCTCTTCGGGTCGGAATTCCAATAAGTGCTGTTGTGAGCTATGGTGGGTGGACTGTGAACATATTCTGAGATATAGTGTAACTATAGACAAGTTAGACTAAAATCCATATACATAGCAGATATCACATAAAAGCATATGTAGAGAACTACCATATAATATATGTCCTTGTATGTACATTGTATATAAAATAATATTGTTGTATAGAATAATACACCGACCAGATTTGTCAGAGATCTAACTGTATTTACATGGCTAGACCTTTTACTAAGTTGGTTACCACGCTGAAGTCTACGGAGATGCCGGGGTGTTAGAGAGATAGAGAGAGAGAGAGAGAGATTTGTGTGTGTACAGGCCGGAGGAAGGTTCTTATATGATGGATCAAAGTGGGATTCCCAGGTCTCCAAGTCATTCTGGTGATTGACTCTCGTGAAATTTTTATTCTTGCCAGATTTTCCGAGCCAACTCCTGTCAAATCGCACGATTTCCCGCAAAATCTGATATCTAATTTAAAATTTAGTAACATGGTTCCTAGCCCGTCGCTCCCGGACCTTCCAGCTTGTCTCTTTCACTTCCACTTCGACTCATTTCAACTTTCCCTGGGCCTTCTTGTGCCCATGGAAGTACATATGTCTAACTCTCAGGTTCCTACTTCTCCCGACTCCACAACCAGTCACCAGTCCCCACACTCTTTTATCCCTTCCGACTGAAGTCCGTTTGTCCATATCTTTTCCACTAGTAATCACCCGCCTTAAACGGTTTTCGGCTTGGGCACCTTTAGCACCTTAATCATACCGTCCGATTTTGACTTTCATTCTTGGTATTTATTTTATTCTTCAAATAAAATCTTGTTCTATTTTTTAAACTTTTATTTTTCTGCTGCCCTATCTGCATCTATACGTTGTTGAAGAGCATTTTATTGTAAATTGTGTCGAATTTTAAAGTGAAATTTTTTTCAATTCTCTAAGCAAATTGTATGCTCATTCAACAGTATTTTTAGAATATTCTAAAATTCTTAAATATTTTAATTTTTTGAAATCCATTTTTACAGTCGATTCTTATTTCCAGCTACTATTTTAGCATTGATTTCCATAATGTTGATTCTACAATGTTCCGAAAACAAACTTAAAATGATTTTCTCCACTACTATCAACCTGTCATAACCTCTGAGAGGAAGAGAGAAATGTGCTTGTCTAGAGGAACTTTGAAAAGTTTTTCTCTGGCATTCGAAGCATTTAGGGGAGATGCATTCCGACATTTTAAAGTGAAGGATTGCAAGTGTATGAAATCTGAACCTACATGTAACTTATATTCTTTTTAAACAACCTATGAGATTTAAGTGTACATAAGTACAACATAAATATACATACAATTTTAAAGTCAAATTCTTCGGAATGTAAAAGCAAAACTATGTGAAAAGATGAAGTAATACTGTATTAAAAAATGTAAAAGTATGCGGAATAATATAAAACTATATACGCGAAATAATGTAAAACTAAAAACTATATATGCGAAATAATGTAAAACTATAGAAAATAAAGTAAATCTATATATATTTAAATATAAATACTCAAAATCCTTCATGAAATCCAGCATTTTCATCAGATTTGGCTGTACAGGACCCAAAATGTTTCCACTCCTGCTGCTACTGCTGCCATTCCGTTTAATCTCCATCGGATTTGACTGAAAAGTACTGGTAAGTGCATGGGATCTCGGTGAGTTCTCTCTCATGATTTTGACTTGTTCTCTCTGGCAAGTTATAAGCATCAGAGATTACCTGATTTCTTCTGCCATCAACTGCATCAGGCTCCCGCCTTCAACGTTAGGTAGGAAGAGCACGTAGCGCTTGAAGCGTGGATAACTTGTGTAAAGAGAAACTATTTTCTCGGATAGTTTTTTCTTCTCTCTCTCTCTCTCTCTCGTTTCTCTCTCTCTCTTCTCTTCTCTTTCGGGTTCCGCATAAAGAAAGCTCGTGCGTTGGAATGGAGGCATTAATAAAAGTAAAGCGTATTTCAGTGTGAGATTGGGAGAGAGAGATGCATAAAGAATCAGGACAGGCAACACAAAGTTTTCTCTCTCAAGGTAAACTTACTAGTTTTTATAAAGCTAAAGCTCATTTCTTGTATAATATAGGATTAGAGACATGTTCTTCCTCTTATGCACATATGTACATACATATGTACATGCTATGGTTAGAGTCGTCAATGGAGACTCTAGAGATTCAAAGAGTAGGTTGCTTTTCGTTGAAAAATCCTTGAGGACTACAATTCAAACATACACTTTTACTTGTGTTAGGAGAGCAAAAGCAGCAGCAAAAGAGAGAGAGAGAGAGAGACAGAGAAAGTGAGGGAATAGATAGGAGGCAGGATTTTACTTCAACTCCTTTTCCGATTCTTCATTCAACTCCGGCCGGATTGCTAGTTCTCCTCCGCCCTCCCCACATCCTTCCTTTCTCTTCCGTCCTAACAAACCCTCTCCCCCCTCTTTCCGCCCGAAAATTCTTCTTTGCGATTTGACGATGTTATGGAAAGCAGATTTTTTCACTTGATCGTCAAATGTCATGGGAATCCTCGCTAATCTTACAACCTTGCAGTAGGAACTAATGTAGTAATAGTGCATCCAGAGCGCTTCTTGAGGAGAGAATTTTTACCTTGTTTTAATAAGGAAATTTTCACTAAAATTAATTATGCTTTACAAATTTAATTTTTTCGGAAATCTATTTATTTAAGAAATATATTTATTTGAAAATTATTTTGCATAATAATTTATTTAAGAAATTTATTTATTAGAAAATTATTTTACAAAGTTATCTATCTGTATTTAAGAAATTTATTTATTAGAAAATTATTTAACAAAATTATCTATTTAAGTAAATTATTTAACAAAATTAATTAATTTAAAAATTGTATTCATGTTACAAAATGATTTTGAAAAATTGGATATTTACGGGAAAAAGTAAAATGTAAAAAATGGAATTTTTGAATAAATACATAGTTAAAAAAGTACAAAATGATATGCACAAACTGTTTATGTACATAGTCTAACACTTCAGAAGACAGAAATACATTTCTCGATTACGACAACAAGTCTATATCTAGAATAGGATGACTCCATAGAAAAAGACAAAGCTTGACATGTAGGATTGGATTGCATGTGAAACTCAATTAATTCCCTGGCCCATGCACTTTAAAATGTCACGAAAGCCAGCCACGACTGCTGATTTTCCTTAAATATGAAGCTCATGCCTGCATCTGTATCTACATATCTGTACATATACATCTATCACACATCCGCCACGTCCGGAGCATCCCTTTATGTCAAGCAATTTCAGTTTTCAGTATATTACACACGCTTTACACATGGACACAATGTCTATGCGAAGCATGTTATATTACCCTCAAATGTCGCTTTTGCCAAATTTAGAGCTTTAATAATGATGTAATGCAATGCGGTCTGTAGTAATAATGTGTGTAACATGCTTTATAAAAATATGTGACAAATATCCTCTTATTAGGTTCTCAGCTGCTTCCGGTTAAGCTACACATGCGATAAATTCTGGAACATAATAATATTTTTTTGTATGTTCATACAAATGACCAAAATAATTATGTCGTTTTAAGATATTTTTCTGTCGAATCTCAAATGTTATATATATATAAAGGACTAAATTTTATTTATGAAAAATTAATTTTTATACACAAAAACAATTTTTTACATGTATAATACTTCAATTTTTTTTATACCATAAGCAAATTCAGATTGCTTGGTGGAATTCTTGCTCATTGAGTTATCACGGATAGGGATGCAGCTGTCTACAGCTGCGAATTTTCATGTTACACACGTGGAGTCCTGTACATAGAAAATATAGTTTAAATGGAAGCTCTAGAGCTTTATTTCTCTTGTGCTCTCTGTTTTCTCCACGTTCTTCAATTCTTCACCGTCTCTTTCTCTGCCTGGATATATGTCATCACAGAGTGCTCTACATAAAGGGAAAATAGCTACTATGTACTAGTTTTGGGATGTATTTCTCTATTCCGGGAAAAGTCATCTTTGGGGACAACTGCTCTGAGAGTATATGCAAAGTGAATAGAAAACATATAGTATACATCTTATATAAGTAGCGGCTCTGTGGATTGGAGAGATATGTACGATATTCTCCAATGTTCTCGTATTATGGCGCATTTGTTCCGTACACTTTTTAATAGTAGATTTATACAAACATGTACGGGATTTTACATTATGTCTTGGTATAAGAAATAGTCAAAGGTCCTATAATATATACTCCGGATGGTTGAGTGAGTGCAGGAGTGAGTGCGAAAGAAGGGAGAGTGGGTCGGATCTTGAAGTGGACCGATGTATACATGTATGTAAATACATGAGAGCTGGAAAAGAGGTTCCGTTTTATTAGTTTGCTTTATTTCTTTACCTTCTCCTTGCATCCAACCTTGCTGCTCTTATTGCCTATGTACAATACATATGTATGTATGTATGCCACAATATCCGCGTGCATGTGTGTGTATGTGTATAAAGACAAACTTTCCTTTTGGAGACATTTTGTCAATATTTTCCTACACTCTCCACAACATCCACACACTTTTCCTTGACATTTATGTAACTTCCATGCTGATGACATGCTTATACTCTGTATCTGTACTTACTTGCAGGGAAGTACATACTGCTGCTTGTCTTTGTAGTCCTTTTTAGAGACTTTCTCGAGAACCAAGGAACACGTCGGATCGTCGTGTTTGGGGATGATGGAGAGTGGAGAAAGAAGGGAAATCATAATCATGTTTATTTCTTATCATACACAATCATGTGTGTTTTAGATATAAAATCATTTTAATGTACATTTCCTATACATAAAATTTTTATAGTTTTCCTTTTTTATATTCTTATGTTTATTCCTATGAATTTACTGTTTCCTTATATACGAATTCAGCATTACTTCTTACATTCCTACCGAATTCAGTGTTGTTTCATAACAAATCCAGTATTTCCTAACAAATTTAGTATCCTAATTTTTCATATAAAATAGTATTTCACAATATTCTTACAAATAAAATCATGGCAACTTTCGTGATTATTCCATACTCTGACGGTCGACCTATGATAATTTTTACTTTGCTTACTTTACCATTAGGCTTGAAATGTGCACTTTACTAAAGCAACATCATGCGGACATGCATAAATGACAGTTATACTACACGCAAGTGGGAGAGCATCGATAGAGAAAAAGATCTCTAAATATTCATACTATAAGTACATGTAAGGATAGGAAACCAAAAAAGGACAGGTACGGTGAAATGCAAATGAGCTAGTACATATTACCACCTTGTATAGTAGTTAAATAGTAGTACGGAATATCAAAGGAATTTTAACTAGCGCTGCGCTATTTATTCAAATGCAGTTGCCGTGACGACGCTCCTGTTCTCATTGAAGCTTATACTTACATCACTACATAATCAAAACATGTGACAGAGATCCCCATCTAGTTTGTTTGTGTATGTAGAAACTAGAAACTATAGAAAGATGTGACGAGGAGATTTGATGAAGTTCCTGTATATAAATTTACAGCCAATACAATGAATGAGATCTGGAATTAGGATCTCCGGAACTCCGGATTTTGTATACAAACAAGTGGAGCAGATTTATAGATAATGTAAACTTCTGTACATAAAAAAGGACAAGAAGTACAAGTTCAAGCATCTTATACATAAACGGGATTAGAGGTCATCCTTGATGCTTAAGGCTGCTAAGTGCAATAGCTGTGAACTTTCGGAACATATACGGAGTATGTAAATCTGCAGTAGTGAGTAGATGTACAGAAATTTAATATTATTAACGAATATATTCTCTAAAATTTACATGTATTACATACTATTATTATATAAAGTGAAAATTATGCATTTCATGTATCTATTATGGGTATATGAAAGCATTTGCAAGTATGTATAGCTGAAGTCAAGTATGCACACACTTACAAAGGCAAATGTCACTTTTTGCTCCGGAGTTCCGGATAATTTATTACAACTCCGGAGGAACACTTCTGGTGGATGCTGCTTACTCTCGCGGAGATCAGACTACGCGGATAGAAGGCTCTTGCACCGAAATTCTAGTATGCATTAACTATATGTGGTGTTTCGCAAATAGATATGTGTGTATGTATATAGCTTGTAATATGCAGCTCGCAGTCTATAATTGAACTTGATTTGGTGGTGGCAGTAGCCATCAAAAATACATGGAAGCCTCGCCACTATCATACACTCTTCATGATCTCATGATTCTCCGGACTCATATCTTCAGCCTCGTTGAGAAACCTCGGATTCTCCGGGAGAGTCTCGCAGTCCTTAAAGTTAATATATGAGTAACTTAATTTAATTAAGAGGACATCTTTGGGCTGCCATAAGTAAGTAAGTAATATGCTCATGAATTATCCGCATCATGTCGCGGTCACAGGTCAAGCTGTACACGCCATTTAATATACAATGGGAAGGAAATGCCCGGGATTTTTTAAAATTTAGCTATGCTTTTATTTTGATAAGAAATAATGTTTTCAAGTATTCTGTGAATTGTGCGGTTCGCGTGTTTCTAATTCAAGAATGGTTTTGTATAAATGTAGAAAAAAATGACAAACTTTCTATTTTAGGAACATGGAATTTTAATAGTAGAATGTAATATTTATAAAGCATTCTTGTATATAATAGAGGATTAAATATTTTGGTGTGCATTATTTATTTTTACAGAACGGTTTCCTTATTATGGAGTTATGGACTCTCGAAAAATACTGCCTCCCGTCAGACCTAATCTGGTGTTAGATTAGATGTATGTATCCTGGTTGTTCCAAATTAAATCCGGATTTTCATTAATTTCACCAGCCCGCATACCCCAGAGATCGGGATGAAGTCTGGTGAAGTTTTTTCTCCCGTAAGTTTTACTAATTGATGTAAAAGTATTCAGCTTTTTACAGCCTCATTACCGCATGCCTCATGTGACTATGAATAAGGAATCAGAAAGGTAGCTAATTAATCAAGGCTAGGTTCATTTCCCATTTCACCAACAATAAACAGGCCCATGGTCGACTCCTATTACATACATCAAGTTCACAGAGTTGAGAGTCTGATGAAGTAGTTACTTCTGCTTTTTACAGTTAATTACCAGTCAATATATCCGGGGATGGACGAGGAGGAGAGGAAAAACCATAACTAATTTTTAAGCCCACCGAAGTAACTCAGATGATCAGATGGGAATTTGTGTTGTGAGGGAAGAGATTTTGCCCCAGCTGCTCCGTCCTCCCTGATTAACACATTTACGGCTTGTTGATGAAGGAAATTTCACCGAAAGTCAGTCCCTGCTGTCTTTAATTTCTTCATTGGAAAATTTTACGATTTTTTCCACACAATCAAATGCATTAATTCCGAACTAATTCTTCTCTCTCTCTTTCTCTTCCCTCGAACCTTTTTACAGATTATCAGCCTTTTGTCTCAAGCCCGAATTCTCCGGGGTCCGCGTCAGGAGATTATGGCGAGGAAAAAACAAAAGGAAAGCTAATGACCTGAAGTGGAAGGGGAGGGTGTCAAGTCTTTAAGCACCTCACAGGCCTGGTCGGGCCTGTGAGTAGGTGAGAAAGTGGAGTCAAAGAGTTTCCTAATATTTACAACGCAGCCTTTTCGATACCAAAAAGCTTGTTTTTTTCTTCTTCTTCTTGGAAACACCGAGGGGGAAGGAAGTATAGTCAAGTTCTGGAAAGGGAAGAGTAGTAGATTCGAGGCATCAGGAAAGATGTTGTCGGAGGAAAGGATGGTCGGATATCAAAGGTCTAAACGGATAGACTTGCGGACCCCGACAACAACATGTGTTTTTCTCCGGGAAAGGGAAACCTGCGGAAGAGGATCTTTTAACTTTCTGACGAAGTGTGTATACATATTTTTAATATTGTAGATAGATGTTATGCACTACAAGGTAGTTTATTTTGTATGGCATGTATGCTGTTATATTTTCGTTAGTCTATCTGTTGTATATCTTTTAGCTGTATTTAATACACTATATATATGTTAAACCAGTATTTAAAATTCACTATGTACGGACGTATATAGATCTATATGCAGTGTACCCAAAGTATATGTGTATATAGAAGGAGGATGCGGATAAAGGTAAGGTTGGTTGTCTGATCAAGTCATTTGATAATTAGCTTGTACAGGAGGAGTTGTTGGGTTAAATGGACCGGTGGAGTTGCTTCCTTCCTCCGGAGTTTTTAATCCCTCATGCATTAATGGGGTATTAAAGCATTTTTAGATAGGCCCAAGTCTTGGCTGATTACAAGGCTTAATTTCTCTGCCAGCAGTGCTTGTTAATCCGTTCCATCTCCTCAGCTCGTATTTTTCCTTGGAATGACACCCTCCTGAATACTTGTTACTTCATCTTTCCTCTTCTCCTCATCCTAAATTCATAGAACATGCATATGTATGTACGGACAGGAGTATACATAATATTGTATACATACTGTCTTCTTCTTCGTGTTTTGCTTGTTATTAGCACTTTTGCTTTTCGTGGAGCCTGAAGGTTATATCTCTATAGTGTCTATACACTAAAAAATTATTACAAAAACAACAACAACTACAATACTCCCTCATTAATATAGACCTTAGAACTTGAAACTTCTCACCTCTCTAATTACTCCGCCACCCTTGGATCTTTAACTTGTTTTTTCCTACCGCCTTCTCCTCACCTCATCTTCTTTTAGAGCGTTTTTTGCCCGGCGCTTTCCCTAAGTTTCTTCATCTATTACTGTTCCCTTGTATTAAACTTCACAGTGCGATAAAACAATGCTATTTTACTCTAAAACTCCTGTCCTATTACGCCTCTCAAGTCATTCTTTCCATTCCCGTAGACTTGCACATACTGTCTAATGTCTAATAATAGACGGATGTGCTACTATAGGCTTTGTTTCTTTTCCTGCCTGCATTTTCAGTTTGTTTCATGACCTGATGTTTTCATTTAAATTTTTTATGCACGTTTCCAATAGTATCAATAAAAAATACAACAAATACCGTTTAATGCTCGTGCGAGTATTTGCATTTTTATTAAGTGTTCACCATTTTATGTAACAATGGATTAACTAGCAAGGTGGTCAGATGAAATAATTACAGTGCGCATTCAAGAACAACATTGCATGTTCTTTCCAAGGATAGTATAATAGTATGGTTCTTTCACTTAATTCTTGCGTATGTATGGATAATGAGATATAATATTTCTAGAATTTAAAAAATAATTGAATGATTGTGTGTTTACACAGGTGATAATTGAAAACTGACAAAATACGGGGGTGAAAAAATCTTCAATTAATTTTGGAAATAACTCAATTCCATGACACTCTTCCCGTGTATAATTATCGCCTTCACAAGGACAGGAAGACTGGGGAAAGACTACCTGCTCCGAATATTTTCCACCCACACAGTCGCTCGAGTGCAAGTGCAAAGAATTTGGAGATGAATCATTTCATAATGTACATACTTACTTAAGTAACTACATAAATGTACGTACTTCCTTTGGGAGTACATAAATGTACATACTTCCTTTGTGAGTACATAAACGTACATACTTCCTTAGTAACTACATAAATGTATATACTTCCTTAGTGAGTACGTACTTACAGTATAAGTACGTAAATTTACGGAGGAATGAGTGCGGATGATGGCTTTCCAGACTGAAGAGAGTTGTTTTAATAAACATCGGTGGAAAAGTACATAGAAGGGTGGTTTAAAAAATACAACTGACGAACAACTCGGAGGGTTAGTCATGATAACAGCCACAACAATCGACAGTGGATTTTCCCTAAGGACGTATGTATGTGCATTTGCAGGTGAGAGGAATAACGGTGTGGACATGGGAGAGAAACCAAGGTGAAGGATAAGTGGTTGCACGCATGCATACTACATATGTGCCGTATACACAATAACTCACACACATCTCACTCCACTCTCACTTGTAGAAATGAAAGGTGTCCATTTAATTAATGAAATGATTCCATATGTTTTTTCAGGTTTCTGATGCATTATTTTTTTCATTAATTCGCTGCTGCTGCTGCATATATAGTATACGATGCTAACCTATACATTTTCATCCCTTTTACTATATTATATACACACTTCACCATATGATTACCGGACCGAATATTACGTGGAGAGGATTGCACTCCTGCATAAGGAAAGTAGGAATTAAACTGTACCGGAGTATCATCAGAAATCATCTTTACAAGCAGAGTTGAAACATAAAAAAGGGTTTTGAGTGAGCCCTTCTTATATAGAAGAAGACACGCAATCTACGTTAATTTCGGGGAATTATCCATCCATCTTTTTTGTTTTTTTTCTCGTTGTCGTTAGGTTTGCTGTAGCCCTTGTACACATGTCTATACTTACATAACATATGTGCCGGAGTATTGTCCAGTCGCATTTTTAAATGCCCTATTGTAAATATGTAGACAGACACTTTTCACATGTCTTGATGATACAGTATGGGTTTTAGCATGTGGTATTATTTTGATGATATTATATTTGCCTTGATACAATATGCCTGCTTTTCATGCCTATTAATGTTAATACAAGGTTTAGCATGCTTTTCTACGCGTAAAACTCCCTATCTCCATGTAATTATAAATGCTGACTCATGCACACAATAGTCGTCTACACCATAAGTACGGGCATGGTAATTATTGCAAAAAATCTAATAACGGCCCAGCCCATATAGATAGACAGAATCCCTCGTAATGTCAAAATTCTGTAGTCGAAGTGAATTACAATTGATTGGAATATGGTGCGACAACCAAATGTGCAGTTATAAAGGCGATAATGGCCTGCCAGGAAATTGATTTGAATGCTGCATTTATTTTTTTCATGCTATTTATAAGTAGTATGAAATAAACATATAAATATGTGTATGAGTGTAATGTTTTATGGACGTCAATTCAAATGACATTAGGGCTTTGGGTGGAAGTATCATGATACTCAAATGAAAAATGATGATGGTGTGTATACAAGGAGTAGAGAGGTATGAGAAGTATATTTATGTAATTATTTACAATAGATATGAAAATATACTGTGAAAAAATGGCACGGATTTCCTCTCGGATATTTTAAAAAGGGTTTAATTTTTCATATTTTATTTCCTTGTCCAACTCTATTCGTATGACAATCATAAATTGCTAGGAGACTCATAATATATATTTGTATTATATTTTTTAAGTTTATATTATTCATTGATTATTATTATTAATAATGACAATATCAGTATATAATAAGTAATAGTCAATAATTTAGTAACGTTATTTATAATACTTGTACCCATGTCTAACACGTTCATCGATATCGCCACGTTCTCTCCCCTAAAATTACTTCACGTTATGTATTGCTATGACAAACTATTGTTACATTTACAGCGTAATAGTATTATTATTATTTATTACTAAACATTATTCCTTCCAATTTATTAAGAACATTATTATTCGTCAAAATTAATTAATTAGTTATTATTATAGTAATAAGTCCTATATTTTACACATGTCCATATGTCATTTCGAAGCATTTTTGGTGAATCAGGGTTTATTGGTTTATAGGAATATTATTGTATAATACCGGTCTTTTATCTTTTTACCTTAATTTTTTTTCACTTTTTTGTAAAGTTGCTTTTTTACCTGTTTTTGTAAATTAGCTTTTTTTACCTCTTTTTACCTTTTGTTTATACTATTTTGAAGTAAGTTGTGTGTGTTCAACTTGATAATCCACTGGTACAAAAAATTTGGGAATCAAGAAATGTTTACCTTCATAATGTTCTGCACATAATAATAATTTTTTAATATAAGTATTAGTACTTATTACAAAAAGCAAGGTTTTTTAAAAGTGAATCAAAATCAAATATTTTAAAATCAATTTTACGTCCCAGTTGTTATCCCCAATTGTTTACATTATAAATGCAATTTCCCCGATTTTTAGCATTAGATCAGTACGTAGTCTTTGATATGTAAAATTCCTGGCGACTTCACATTTTCCCGACTCTTACTATATATAATAATAATAAGAGCTACCGGGATGTAAAATGAATTGAATAAATGAAGTACCCAGAATTACATTTAGCACAGTACAATACAGACGGGAATAATTTTACCTAAAAGATTATTTACCTTGAGTTATTACGCAGTGTATGTATGTATAACTTTACACTAGCATGTCTATATATAAGTTTTTAATACGAAATCACACAAGTCAACTATATATGTAGTGTATAGGTGTCGTTTACCTTATAATTGTTACAAGTATATTATATAATATTGTTATTGGTTCCTATAGTTAAGCAAATATATTTACACTTTGTCAGGAGGTGTCCCTTCGTCAATCTATGTATTGTGGTGGGTTAATTATTAATTTTTAGCTATATACCAGTATAGAATCCATGCACTTTGTTATACACATATACGTTATGTGTCTGGCTATATATATTCGTCTACATGTATCATACTTAATATTAGGCTAAAAGTTGGAAATTACAGAAGGTGAAGATCTGTATAATAGTTGTCAAAGATTTCAAGTCTATTTGGTCTATTAATCATTTACAAATTATTATAGATAAGTTACAAGTGTATAGTTTATATGTAACTATCCAAGTACTTACCTATGAACGGAACTTGCCTGCATATTAGCACTATACAGCAATGATACGCTATTTAAATTGTATTCTAAAGGATTTTATGAGCATTATCAAGGTAAATAGTCAAGGGGTACGTTCGGTTAAGGGGCATGGCAGGACACCCGCGACTGTCCAGAAGTCCATTCAGACATGTCAACTTGTACACTCAAATCAATCCACTATACAAAAATTAATAGAGCTATTAATTACAGATAACTATAGCTAAGCTCTAGGAACTCTTCAGAATACAAAAATGAACAGAGGAGCGTTTCAGACTCTATATAGAAAACTTTGAATAAATCAAATCACAAAATACCAGCGAAGTCCGTCGGACTAGAGAAAGTCGAATAAATCAGAATAAAACAATTTATTATAGGAATAGTTCAGATAGCACAAGCAAAAATCTACGAAAATAGCAAATTCCAACAGGAGGAAATTGGGTGTAGAAGTAGACATTAAAGCAGAGAGATATAGTTAAACAGTACTACCTATAAGATATACATTAATGGTATACAGTACTAAGCTTGTTTCCTAATTGAGGGCAAGATCTGTTGGGGATAATGACAGCATGGTACACATGAATAATGACTGAAGGTATTAAATAATGACCAGATTACCTGTATTTACTAATTGCATGGAGCAGTTGTACATACGGAGTAAAATGTCAGCAATAATAAGAGTTTAAGGGAGAGAGAGAGATTGAAAGCGAGCATAATATAATTGAGAGTCATGAAAACTTGATCAGCAATTATACAGTGTAAATATTCAAGGAGCACTCAGCTCCGGACATACTCACACTGTTTTGGAATTGTTGGATGTACAGTCAAAAAGTATATAACCTATAATATACAGCATAAATAAGGTCCTTGGCTACTATCAAAATCTATGTTATAGTTTACTAGTAGGTATATAGCTTTTCGTTACAGTGTGGACACATGAATATATGGAGGAGATGAACGTTATATATACTATAGTAAGAACCCAAAAGGTGGACTACTAACTAAACAGGAAACTTTTTCAACTCACTTTTTCACCTTGTACGACTCATTATTGAATTAGGAGATGTAGAGTGTAAAGTGGAGTTTACAGGGAGGGTCACCCTTCTCTTCTATATAGTATAGAGGATAATCCTTTTGAAGCTAGCAGGAAGGAAGGGAATGTGTTGTTCAAACTATAAAGGCAAAGTTATTAGTAGAACGTCTGCAATAACTGTCATCATGTGGGGTCGCAAAAGTAATTATTATGCCATGTGGAACTCCTATAAGGGAGATTATTATTGCTTGTTGTGGCTCCTGTTCGATGAAAATCCCATGTTCAATTAATATCAGATACATTCAATTATAATTATACCAGGAAAGCTACTACTACTACTACTACTAATATTACTAACTGTAGCACTACTCATAATAACTGTCTTCCTTCTCTTGAGTCTAAAGTAATCTACGTTGGTTCAATAAATATTTTCAATTATTAGCTTCTAATAGAGAGACTTTATTCCATACTTTGCGGCTCCAGCTTTGACGTGAACGAACGTTATTACAAGAAATACGGGGAGAAGCGCATTAAATTAAATCGGATAAGCGGTCCGAATTATTCACTTTTGTATAGTATACACTAATTTCGGGATCTACACAGCGGAACTTTTCTTCGTACAATGACAAACTCAAAGCTTCACCCCGATAAAATATCAGATTCATGAACTCAAAGTTGGGATGAGGAATTGCATCACGTTGAATTTTAACATATTGTAGAAATTCCTAAAATTAATAAGCAAACAAATTCCCGACGCCGGTTAATCTTTCTTACTAAAATGGGTCTGGAAATTAATTACGATTACTTATGTGTTTTATGTTTTTGTCCAAGAATGGAAGCTGTCGATGAGAATTTTCTACAATGTTTTTTAAATACCGACATTACAGATTATGGTCCGTAAACTTTAAAATAATAATAAATTTAGTAAAGTCCAGAAATGTAGTCCAGATCGTGTCAACTGAAAAATAAAGGCAAGTTTGTAGAAACCAAAATTAATGAATAAAATACTTTGGGAAGCATTTAATTAAACTAATTTATACGATATTAAATAAGATTAATCAATTAAATTATTAGTTAAACGACATTCAATTAATTTACGCATATCACTTACTTAGATTGACTAATCTGCGTCATGTTTAAATAAACGAAGAATACAGAATACCTGATCATCTAAATAAACAGAATTTAGACAATGTTTTTAATTAAACGAAGTACATACAGGATTAAGGTCTTAAGAAATCAATTAGTGTAGATTTAACTTCCTGATAAATAATGAACGCATAAGTATTCAAAGGCTTATTATAATTAACTTTGAGCTAAAATCCTCAATGATAAAATTCCTGACTAGCAACAATATCCGCCATACGGTAATAAGTTATTATATGGTAGACTAATATCTGTAGTAACTCCAAATAATTGACTCTTTACCATTTAGTAGAAATTGGTTCCCTGACAATGACATTATATACGTACAAAATTGAGCTCTGTATATAAATCAATGTGACTCGAATCGAAATATTTCGAACAGATTTGCACGGGTTTTTGCCTTAATTATTATCAACTACAGATAATCTACATAGTATATAGAAATTATTATAGTAAATTACGATCGGTGGGAATGACCCGCTAATAGTATGTAAAATTATTACTGAAGATCCGCAGAATGTAAATGTTACGTGTGTACTGGAGGAATGTAATGAGCAATTAAGTTATTTTGATTAAAATAATTAATTTCACTTGTCTATTTCATCCTGATGGACTTAATATTCTACATACCTATTTAAGTAAACACAACATGTACATCACATACAAACGTGGTAATCGGAGCTTATCACCAACTTAATTCTTTCATCAAAATTCACAATTTCGGGGGTCCGGTTGACAAAATTAATTCTCGCTCCATCAACGTTACAGTTCAATCAACGTTATATAGAGGTTTCTAATATCCTGAAGCAATTTGTAATTATTATTCCGTTCACATATAATGTTGACTATTTTGTATTGACAATTGACAATGTATTTTGTTGTTGTAGTTGTTATTAGTGGTGAGGGGTGACTAGAGATTTACTGGAGCAACTGAATAAATCACAGTTCTATAGGACTGTTCTAATTAATAGATTATAGGTCCAATTTATTTAATGCCCTCCGGATGCAAAAAATATGAGCGAGCTCCACTGAGCTTCTTATTGATGACAATTAATCAGTTAAAGACTCATTAGAACTTAATTAACACAAATAAGGATCTGTAAACGGAACTTGGCAAGTATATTGTAAATTACTAGTACTTCCGAATTAGCTACGCTAAATTAACAGTCCTACAATATACTTAAATACCCTGTCGAGTTTAGTGGAAGTTACTGGGGAAATATTTTTTGGGGGAGGATTTTGGGAACCAATCAGTAATGCTTCTCTCTGAAAACTGAAGGAAAAATATACCGCGTGTGTAGGTAAGAATCAATTTACCTATAAGAATTTAAAAGGTTCTTCAGTTAATAGATGAAGCAATTAATTAAAAATGACTACAAAACACTGAAAAAAGTGCACTGACTGTGTGCACAGATTTTGTGTAAACTTTCGTTTTTGAGATCAATGACAACATTTTATAAAATAATAATAAAATATTATTATCTATATAAAAAAATAAAAATCTAAAGCTTGTTAATGGTTAGTTTGTGTTCTTGTATTCGTTTTTACATTAAATATGACTATCAACTTCTGTTCCTGTCTGAGCAATAATTCTACACAATAATTTATTATTTTGGATCACGAAGGTACATGTACACTCTTTGACGATAAGGATCATCCATTCTTTAAACCACACTGACACAAGTAGCATATTTAGTAAGTATATGTAATAAATTAGTAAGATATAGAGTTATAGGATCCACATATTTTGCGGGTATTAGTTTCTATTTTGCAAATAGTATGAAATTTTTTTATAAATAATTGATAAAATAAATAATAAGAGCTAAGCTCATATTTTACGTATTATTGACGTTTCCCTCACTGCTGTATGTATTCTAAATTTCCTAAAAAAGTCGAACGTGTGTATTTTCAGTTGCTGTGAGATTTTTTTAAAATCTGATAAGTCATTTTCAAATTCAAATCTCTCTTCAAAGCTACATAATAATAGGAATATTTTTAAGCTATTTCGAGTTATTTTTTTTAGGTTTTAGGAACTTATGATGACTGTGTGTTCGATGTAATTATTACAATTTCAATTAATCAAATTTTCAAAAATGTAAAAATTCTTGGGGAATTTTAAAATAGATAAAATCAAAATAAATTGTAACCAGTAATAAAAAATATTTTACTTAATGATTCCTGATGTAAAATAAATCAAATGCGCTAATAAAAAGGAGGACAAAATCCTTGCTGGTTGGGGGGTCGAAATATTCGAACGGCGGCCATGTTGGCTTCACCGTTCGGCGTGCTGATGATGGCGTATTGAAAAATTTCTACTTGAAACTAAATATTTATTCTTATACTTATATTTCAGTAAAAGGAGATAAGATTAATTGGGGAATTGTATTTTTGTGATAATAATAAATTTCCTATTTTGTAAATAGTATTTAGAAAATAATAAATATCATATTTCATTAAATTATACCCGGGATTTGATAGCTTTTAAAAATTGACAAGTTGTCAATGAAATCCAAAATTTCGTTTCATAATAATATAAAATACACTTATAAGATTACCTTGAGTTGTAAGATAATAATTAATATTATTAAAATTATTTAAAAGTTTATCATTATGCTGGTTCTGGTTCATTATAAATAGACTAAAATGTCTACGTAATTAAGTATACTTAGAGTAATTTAAGTGACAAAATATCGTTTTCATCATTATCCACGAACTACCTTGTGTATTATTTTTAGTTAATTTAAGAGTAAATAATATTAATAATAATATTAAAAAGGAGAAAACCCTTCTTATATTGTAGAACGTTTTACCTCGTCCTTTTTATAAGATTTAATGTCGACGCTTAATATCCTAATCCTTAATTTATTATATTTCTGTACTTATAGAAATAATTATATGACTTGTATTTGGTGTTAATGAATGAATATGATTTGTAATTGTAACCCTGGGCTTAAAATGTTTACTAAACATAATAATTAACTATAATATAATAATTTATTATTACATAATAAATGTATTGCTTATATACATTAAAAGGTATATATGTCCACTTGTCCACACGTGTCCGATTTTTTTATATTTTCTTGACCCCAAATGAACGTGGGTATAATAAATTGGTAATTCATTGATGCAGAAGTGTAGTAGTCTGCATCTATTATATATAATAGTAAGTATAAATAATTAATTTATGTATACTGCAGTAAACTTACATATTAATAATAATTTACAAATTTGAGTTAAAATAGGTTCTGTCAACCAGTATTTTAGGATGATTGTATTTATTGTTTTGTCCAGATACCGCAGGATTTTGGATTATTACCTGTAATAATTGCTCATCGGGGGAGTTAAAGAGTCGGATTAATGGAATTCAGATCAAACCTTCACAAAACGGAAACTGCTATTTCGGGACCTTGAGTGGATTTCAAGCAATAAAATATGTAGACACATTTTATGATCCTAATTTTCGTAGTTATAACGAATGCAATCCATCAAGTTGATGCTACGTAAGTATTTTTAATAGAAAATTTATAGTAATAAAATAATAATAAATTAATTGTTGGAATCAATTTATATTACAGATCAGTTTGGAATTTATGACAAGATGATAATTTACGAAAAATAGTTTTGACCGCACAAGTCAATTTGTACGACAAATAATATTGACCCGGCAGAAGTAATCTTGGACGTGTAATTTAGTTGAAGCCAAAAATCTGAGCGTTGGAATGATATTGATGATTGCTACACTGAGTTCTGACGATGAGAGATCAAGTTGTCCGTGAATGAGTGAAATTGTAAAGGTATTATTCTATTAATGTAAACTCTATTTATATAGTATTTATGTTTGGATTTGTGTTTGATAACTGGGTATCTGAATGATTTACCAGGAAAATGGGAGAGATGGTCAATGTTGAGCAGCAAATTTCATCCTTTTTTGTTTTTGCCGTTGATTACAAAACCAGACGCGGACCACATTTTTCTTTAGATCCAATTTCTCGGCGATGGCGGCAATTTTCTCACCGGAAGGTCGAGGCTGGACTGCAAAGTAGGCTTCCAAAGAGCGTTTTTCTGGAGCTGCGATCGACGTTCTTTTCCGCTTCTTCTCTCCGGCTGGAAGGACATTAGGAGCATCGGGATCTCTTCTTTTGCTACGAGCTTGAGCCTCCGCCTCCTCCAACCATGCTTGTAATATGGGCTTTAAAGCTATCATGTTGTTATGACTAAGTGTCAAGGACTCGAATCTGTTACGACAAACCAACAAAGGGTAATTTACAATATTTATGTGGGCTCATTCAATATTCAAACTACTCTTGACATGATGTTTTAAATATGTATGCCGAGCTGTTCGGGCTCTTTATGGGACACCTCAACTCTGCCGCCGCATGTTTCACAAGTACAAACACATTATTCCAAAAGATTTCTGAGCGGTCACACGAATGTTTCTCTAATACTCTACTCTAGTCTACATAATCTTTGAACTCATCATCCGTCCGTTAAATCATCATCTAACCACTGTAATAACTTCGGAACAGGCAAGTTACTATTATGTCTGCGTGAGTAATAATCAGACATGATAATATGTTTGGGTATACACAACACATGCTACAATGTAGATATATGTATCTATGTATTTAGTTTTAAAAGTATTACAAAATACTGTAGATACATTTAGAAGATATAACTATGTCTTGATCAATATGATTTTATATTTAAAAGTATATCACGTGTATTATATCTATGTATATATTTATATGTGAAATAATTAATGGATGTATATTTGGACACACAGGAAATGGAGTGCGGGAGATTAGACGCATCACACATGTGTAATTATTATGTGTCGGTGATGTAGCCGTAATATATCGGGAGGGAATGTGAAGCTGGTGCAAAAAGAGAGAGAGATACAGAGAGTGAGATAAATATAACGATATAGAAGAGGGAAGAGCATGAGTTTAAAAGGACGTACCTACAAATGGTGCTTTGGGAAAGAGCACCAACACCAGGGAGTTTAAGATTGGCAAGTGCTTTGCCTACATCAGCCTGCGTGACTCCTAATTTGATGCGACGTTGCTTGAATCTCTCGGCAAAAGCTTCCAATTCTCTAGGGTCAGTGTCCGTGTCATGCATGCCGACAGAAGGGTGGGGGTGACCTGAGTGCGGATGTCCATGAGGATGAGGAAGGGAAGGGTGACTGGCCGCGGCTGCCATCATTGAGTTCATTGCAGCAGAATGCGTGTAGACGGATGAGGGATGTAACTGAGCATGACTATGGGCATGGGACACAGAAGTCGACTCGGCAGTCATCGGACCCAGACTTGTCATCATTGTAGTCGATGAGATTGGATCCAACATGTCCAGTCCATCCATCCCGGGATGTCCCATCTGTATCCACAGTCATTTGTTTAATCCTCACAGTTATGCACCTCCATATTTTTGGGTATTAACTATATAGTTTATATTGTCGTTGTTTTGATTAATATCACCACCTTAGCATCAAGTAAATCGTTTTCATTCGGATATCGCCTATCAGAATTGTCAATATCAGCCAGTTTTTGTTCGAACCAAAATCTCTGTATCATCAAAAATTAATTTGAATCAGTTTTTACACAAAATATATAGCAATCATAAAACTAATTCTATGGACAAAATCTCCCTTCAGGCAATAACACATTCAATGTTGTAATTGAATTTTTTTATAATTATTGTTTCCCTTTTCCCAGTCGAGCCATATATGTATGTATGCATATCTACAAATTGTTTTCCTTTGAATCTTCAATTATCCCCAGCGATTCGTGTTTGCATTGGATCCCTTTGATATTATTGAAAGCACTGAACTCTGTGTAAAGTGTCTTTATGTATAGGTACAATTGATATTCAATGTGTTCCGTATATGCGTGATGGTAGGAATGTACGATGTGTATAATGGCGTAAATGTTTACAAGTCTTTATAATCCTACTGCTTTTCATTTAAGGGTCTCTCGGATCCAAATTGAATCAAAGGTTTTTTTTTAGTTGACTACAAAGCACACAATACCAGCGGCGGTCAAATGTTTTATCATCGGGCTTCAACACGTCCTCGGAGACTTGCAGCCGTAAGAAGCAGAAGTAACAATATTGTAGTAGCATTGGTTGTTGAAATGTGCAGCAATAATATTTGCAAGGTCCATAGAAGAATACATATATTCCATAGTAATTTGGTATGTTTATGAATAAGTATCTATTATATTATATGTACATAATATTAAATATATATCTTTGTATAAATGAGAAACAGTAAGTTCTGAAATTGACCTGGTGAGGCCTGGGGTTATGACCCGGGTGAGGAGGTCCCATCCCAGGGTGGTACATCATGTCATGTTTGAGTTGAGGCAGGCCTGTTACAGGTGGTGAGGCTCCAGGGTGTTTGCTGATGTCTACCAGTGCTTCAGCCCGACTCAGAAGCCCATCATTCAATCCACTGAATAAATCACCCTGTCAATAGAAAGATAAACATGAAACACTGCTTTCCCTCCGAGCAATCACTTGTTCACATCCTCATCGAGAGAACCTATACAGTGTTTTACTATTTTCAAGTGCTCCGGGCCGATGATCTACTCCTATATATACTAAATTCCCTCTTTCTATGAGTAAATTGTGTGCTACAACCTCTGAATAACTATATGAATTCCCTGTAGTCAAGTCACCAGAGTTCATCCCCAGTCCTGGAATATGCATTAGCTTGTACTTCGGACGGGTTCCGCGGAACAGAGTGACAACTGTACCATAAGCACACTGATTTAGTAGTAGTAAGGTTACCTCTACAACTTATGTTGTTTTTGATTTTTTTAATAATTTTTATATCGTTTATTTATTGTATCCATGTCTCGTTTCGTAGGTGAAGGATCTTAAAGTACCAATTTCTGTTCCTTCAACATATAAATTAGTACTTCTCTATCCTTCATCGACGATGTATTTATTCAATTACATCTCGTACATTGTATCAATCAGATCTTCTAAATTTTAGCAATTGCATCTCGTGCACATTTTTATCAGTGTTTTAACGTGTAAATATTACCAACTAACTATATGACTGATATAATGCTCAATTTAATTCATTTCATTCTATAACTTGTTTATTGGAAACCAAGTATACCTACAAGCCAAAGTATATA
This sequence comes from Lipothrix lubbocki, assembly GCA_034696945.1. Lineage (NCBI taxonomy): Eukaryota > Metazoa > Arthropoda > Collembola > Symphypleona > Sminthuridae > Lipothrix > Lipothrix lubbocki. Next base: position 88,691 of record JAQGAK010000334.1, read on the forward strand.
GCTGGACTAAAGAAGAGAGTAGTAGAAAATATCGAAAATCCTATATCTGGGAGAACCTATGGTAGTGTGAGTGCGTGCAACTATATTTGCTCTGTCTACAGTATATCTACAATAGTAAAGTATTTTAAATATTGTCTGGAATCGCACCAACCTGCATGCGTGTAAAAGGGATATCTAAGTTGATGGTCGTTGTGTTACAGGACATGGATTGTATAGTGGGGAATGCTGGAAACTAAATAGCAGAGAGCGCAAGTCATCAATTATTCATATGACTATTCACATTGAATTGACAAGTCAAATGCAGGGGAAATGCCTTTAAAAAAACTTTGAATTTCCTCTTGTAAATGTAGGTGAAGAATGGCTTGTCCCATCTATTATGTACATCTTGAAAGTTCGCCCATATAATGTAATCATAAATCTGATCCAGCCCGCTCACATGCACTTTCTCTTTATTTTTTCAGGGAATGCCGATGCATGGGGAATTGACGGCTTGCCAGTCACAATCTCACACAATAAGCCACTATACACTGAATGCTTTACAACTGCCGTTACATTAACTACTTTTACTTTAAGATGGGTTTTGAGCACGACTAACGGGAATAGGAATCATGGTATACAATCTACAATCATTTTTATCAATTGACAATTTTTCTTTTTAGGTTTTTAAAGCTGCTACTGTTACTTTTTGTCTACGCCATTGACGTTGTAAAAAAATACTTTTGTAAATTATATTTTTTTAAAATAGTTGTGTAAAAAATAATCAGCAACCCGACACATTTACCTGTAATAGGTTGGACGAACGGGATAAATAATTATTTCCGAAAATACGACAACAAAAAAGAATACAGAAAAACGAATAGAACACAAAATGATGCAAGGCATGTTATGTGTGTGTGAAAGAGAGAAAGGGAAAGAGAGAGAGAGAGGAGGGAAAAGAAGTGAAAGAGGAAAAGAGAAAGCCATGTGCTTGTCGTCAGCGTGCATACAAAAAGCCAGGGCAAGTGCAATGACGTTGGCTTCCTTTGACCCGTCATCACCACGGGAAGACGGGAATCCACTGGTCACATTTAGACAGGGGCTTGTTGGAAGCCGGAGAGGCGGAGAGTGTGTCGTCTGGTCCTAGGAATGTGGCAATGTTTACAGGAAAAGCAAAAGTGGGGAGGATATGTCAGAATATATGTGCGGAATAATCGATACGAACCTATAGTTTGCTTGCCTCTTGGCTTCCACATCACGCAAATTCATGTTATTCCCCTTCTCTCTCACTCTCACAATCCGTCGTCCAACAACAACCATCGAATATGTAACGGGATTTTGGAAGTACTTTTTTATATCTCGCCGTTCCTTCTGCTATTCTCTCCGCCTTATGCATAACTTTATCTTGGATTGGACTAACATTGCCAGAGTTTCACTTGAGAAGAAGGTTAGAGAGAGAAAAAAAGGAGAGAGGAAACAACGACGGATTTGTATTAAGTATTCAGTCGATAAGAGCAACACCAACGTTTTGTGTCCACAACTCACTCGGACTAACAACAAACAGACAGAAGAGGAGAGTTTCTTCAGTTTCTTATCACCAGAATGCTCACAAGTTTGCTCATCCTTCAAGCATTTTGATAGGCACTCAAGGGCACGAGGAATGAGGAATAGAATGAGGAATCCAACAGGCAAGAAATACAAGTATTCAAATCCAGCAAGAGCTGCAAGGATAATTTTACGAGAAAATAGTAAAAAGGCATTCCACAGGAGCTATAATGCCAGTTCTACTGGAAATTCAAATCAAATTTTGAAGAAATACAAGGTAAATTTCAAAAATAAAGTTAATTCCACAGTATGAAAGGTGCGGTTTACAAAATAAAAAGTTAATTTCACCAAATAAAAATTTGCCGTAGAAGATTCAAGAATTTAGCAGGGGATGGAGAAGAAAATCCAACATAAAATTCCATACTATCGAATCCATTCGTAACTTTTATAAGGAATTCGATGACAAAATAGGAGAAACGAATGGAGAAAATGAAGAAACAATAAAAAAAATAGTATGAAAATCTTTGAGAACACTTCACTCACAAACAAAAACACTCCTTCGTTGGACGTAACTATACTTTCACTGACTAAAAACACCTTGGTGAACGAAGAATACCTTCGATTCATACCCTCCCACCGTCCAACTGGTCCGAGTCCTGTCTGACTGCCAGGTATTTATCTGTGACATTAGAGCCGTGTTTCTACAATCATGCAGTGAATATATATGCAATTGTGTGTATACAAAGAAAAACTGGGCAGACTACTGGAACCAATTTCCTCCCGCTTAATTACTTTTCAATAAAACCATTTAAAAAAGCTTCCGAAGTAGTAGTAGTATAGTATAGAAGCTCCAGTGTAGGAACAATGAGTATTACCTGGGTAAATACCCAAATCACAATCCTCGACTGTCAAGTGCACTGCATGGCGACCTTATTGTGGTTCGGGTAATGCCAGGAAAAATGTCCGCTTTTTCGGAGAAAAGTCTCCACATAATGGGTTGACTATATTAATCCATTGAAACTTTGCATATACACATACATAGCTTATTTACTGTAAATAGCTCTGCTGCTACCTTCTTTGTATGTAGGAATACCGTGGCACTTGCGGTGGAGACAATTTCAGCCAGCCGAAACACCATATGTATATTTTTTGTATGTATATGGTCAATACTGAAGTTAATATGGAAGAACTTATGGAAAAAAGGTACATAGCGGCCAGTAAATGGATAATATGGGGTGTGAAGTACGTACTTTTTAGCTTCACTCCACTAGCAATGGTAACAAGCTAAAGCAGTAATGATGAATAGCTACTCTAAACTTATGTACATATCTCTATACACATAGAGTGTCATTATGTCGTTCATATAGTCGGATTATACCTAAATGCTTCATATATAGGAATCTAATGGATTCCTATTACTACTCCCGAGAACGATGACAACAAGAGGAGGCAATCCAACGGACCTACAATCATTCAAGTATATTACGGGAATAATTGCCGGCACAGAGCCACAAGGAATTCTCATCGATATAGTTGTGCGGTCAGTTAATTCCAATCGGAGCGCTAACGACTTTGTAGCCCGAGGGTTTTGTCCCGTGATAAACGCTGTATATGTACATGTTATTCTTTTCTATAAACGAAATATTTTATTTTGCGGTGTTTTTGTAATACGAAAATGCATAAGAAATTTTACTAAATAAATTTTGTACCTTAATAAATCACAAAAATAAGTATAACTATTTAAAAACATGTAGAAATAATACAAAATGTAATACAAAAGCACACAAATGTACTTCAGAAGCACGTGGAAACCCTTGAAAATGTGTGACAAAGATGTAAATTTAATGCTGCAAAATTCCGTAGAAATAGTACAACAAATAAATTAGGGATTGCATAGCAGGTCGTAGAATAAGACATTCTGTATTTGGAGTTAATACGCGGAGCGGTTACACATACTGTTTATTCAGTGTGTGCTGTGCAGTCATAAATACAGTGCAGTTACTAAATGTTAAATGACTGGTACTCGATATAAAAGGGTTGGTTGTTATAAATTTATATGTGCATAGCTTAATAATAGTATGCATTGTATAGTCAAGTGTTTGCAGTTTTACGTATGCAGCTGTTGTATATATCCTCGACAGTCAAGTGTGTGCGATATTAAAAATACAGTTGGAATGCAAGTGAAAACTACCTTGACAGAATACTATAGTAAATGCAGTAATGTGTATGGAACTTGGGAATGGAGAAAGGCTACGCTACGCTACAAGGATGGAAATTGTGTGTGTGGAGGCTCTCACAACTTTATTCCGTATTCATTGCATATGCGTACAAGCGAGGAAATGTGTAGCGATACTGACAGAAGAGTGTGTATAGGAGTCAGTTAGGTACTAAAAATGCATTGAATTATTGTTCATACTTGATTTGTTGTAGTTTCGTATTTTGAGCTTTATTCTTTATTTAATTTTGCTTAGGAAAATATACTTCAAGTTGTATTTCAGTGGCAGAATATGATCAAGCACATTTTAAGTTGTATGATTTAATATTTTGTATTGGAAAATATACTTTAACCTTGTTTTAAGTAGTATTTGATAATGAAAAATATATTTTAAGCTTGTGGAAAGTTGTATTTGATATTAAAAAATATATTTTAAGCTTGTTGAAAGTTGTATTTGATATTAAAAAATATATTTTAAGCTTGTTGAAAGGTGTATTTGATATTAAAAAATATATTTTAAGCTTGTTGAAAGTTGTATTTGATATTAAAAAATATATTTTAAGCTTGT
>JAQGAK010000335.1:0-92945 GCA_034696945.1 Lipothrix lubbocki
ACCACTATGGTGTTTGCCTTTCGACACAGTAACACAATTAAATGAATTTTACATAAAAATGATTATGCTTGTTAAATGACTTCTGTTAATTATAATATTATTATTATATTATATTATTATTAACAATGATTATAATAATAATAAATGCAATTTAACAAAAATAATTTAATTTTATAGTGAATAGTGTACGTTTCGTACGGCAACACGACAAGTACTATTGTACTATAGCGGTATCAGTGAAATAAAGTTTTCGTGTCTCATGTTGCATCAAGCATTTACATCTGCATGCACCATCACCACATCATATCACCACACCACACCTTCCAAAAAAGGATTTTTCAATATCACCCGAAACAGGAGGGGTGGAACTCGGCCTCGGGTCTTGGTCCTAAAAGGCTTACAGTCGTCAAATGCCACCGCAATGTACATCTTTAATCTGGTGTAATGAAAATAGTTTTTGAAATATCCACTAAAGTCAAAATCTTTGTGTTATTGTTGCTAGCATATAACTCAGTTACCACACCAAAATTCTAAAGGGACTCAAATATGTGACCCCCCTAAAAACTAAATTATTTTTCACAGATTTGATTTCCGTTGAAGAAACAAATGGCATAATCTGTTTCTAAGCGTCATTCCCGTCGTTTTGAGTATAATTTCGATTATGATGTTGTTTAACATCCGGTTAAAAGTAAATGATGGGTTAAAATTTTACCGCTAACTTTTGTTACCCACCACGCACTTTAGACTCCGAGGCGCGAGAAAACGATGTTCCGCTAAAAACATCTTCACATATTTAGCATTGTTTCGCGTTATTTGTTTTAGTAATTGCGTTGAGTGTTGACATCGTTAAAATAATTTAGTGTAAATGCATTAACCTACGATAAGATTGACATGCAATACACTTACACTTACGGCGTAAGTAAGTGACAGCGTGAGTGTGACGTTCGACGTTCTTCGCCTTTTACACACACGCGTGTAGCTTCCAATTTTTTCCCGACTCCTACCCGAAGCTCAATATTTTCATTTCATCCTATATACTTAAAATATTTATTTACCTACTATGTACATATAATAACTAGTTTAATACAGCCTTGACCAATGTCATTGCCTGCTCGTTTCGAATAGTTTTTTTTAATTTTATGTCCAATTACCACCCATCCAAAACCATCGCTTAATCGAACTGACGGAAGCCTTTACATCAGGAACATCAGGAACGCAGCTTGCATTCGGTGAACGTCAACGTCCCCACTTCAGCAGTCATTGCCTATTATGAATTATTCAATGGGGTATGCTGGAAATAATTATTCTCATGGACCGGCATCAGGTAAAAGTTTAATAAAATTGAATAAAGTTAGAGGAGTAGCGTAATCTATCGCAGATCGTATTTATGAATAATCTTGGAAACGTTCCTTTTGTGGTAATTATCAAAAATATTACTCCAGGGCACTACCACGGCTACACCAATCCCCCACAACAGGAATCCGTCAGTTATGATCAGCATAGGATGGGAGATGGCCACGAGATGGGTTGGCCTCAACGCTGTAACAGTTGTGGGAATTTTGCAGAGATTTTCTGCCCCAGGTGTGAAAATGTAGGTTATTGTTCGGAAGCACATTTGCTGGAGGATGAGATGAACCACAGGGCCAATTGTTGGCCGGAGCAGAATTTTACAGAAGTCAATCGCCTCCCTGATTCTCACACTGTTCTCAGTATTTCCAGCTCAAATAATATTCAGGCTGGCCAAACAGTGGCGAAAATCCGACCCATCATGATGGCTCCACATGATAAGAATCTATCCGGACCTCCCAAGAGTTCCTTGTGCTTCGGATGTTGCAAATGGTTTCCTGTAGGATCCTGCCAGTGCTCCATGTGTGGGTGGCCTGTTTGTTCTGTACATTGTGAGACGGTAAATACGTATTGATGAATACTTGAAAACTTGTTCAGACGTAAAATTTAATAGATAAATACGTATATTAATTACTTGAATTAAATTGTTGAGAAATTTTAGAATTCCCTTCATTCAACATATGAATGTGAGATTTTCCATATGGCAAACGTGTCTTGGTCAATGTTTGCAGAAGTCTATGACATAGTGCTTGTGCTCCGATGTATTTTAATGCTGGAAAATAGCAATGACGAATCATCAATCAGGCAAGCGTTCCGGGACTGGAACTTGCACAAGGTGAATCCCATGTTTGCAAATACTATTATCGTAGTTCCAGACCAACTGCAGACGGCTTCAGAGACCTTTCTTCATAAGATTAGCCAGCTGAATTTCATGGACAAGAATTGGCCATCATCATTTATACAACAAGTCTTAAGTTTTGTACATGGCAACTCATTGTGTCAAGAGAACAGAGCCTCTACATTTGATTCCAATCACATCCGGAATTATCACAGGTGGGGAGATGAAAAAGTAAGTATTAAATTTTTTTGTATCAAAATACACACATATAAACTACATCAAAATCTAGCGCCAAATATGTGATACCTCACAAATTCGCGTACGGTCAAAGCTGCAATCCGAACGTTACCTGGACAATGAATTACTCTCCTAACCTGCGGGAGTGCAACCTTCATCTGTGGACGACGAACGGACTGAAAATTGGAGACAAGCTCAAAACCTGCTTTTATGACATATTTCCACACCTTGGAACGCGAGAACGAAGACGCTTACAAATGCTCAATGACCAGCGCAAATGTGAATGTCCTAGATGTAAGGACCCAACTGAGCTAAACTCGTATGCTTCGGCAATTAAGTGTCGTAATTGCATGGAAGGCTATATCTTACCAGAAAACCCCTTGGAGGATGAGAGCATTTGGAAATGTGACAACGTTTCTTGTCGGCTGGAGTTAGAGTCAACGATTGTCCTCAACAGATTCCAGCAAATTATCCAAGACATAAACAACGCCAAGCAATGCATTGATTCACTTATGAATTTAATTACAAAACTTCAGTTCTCTCTACACCAGCAACATTATCTGATTGCTCAAGCTGCTGATTGTGCAGTAGAACTGGCATGTGCAGATGTGAAGAACAAAACATTCGAATCACTACACTCGTACTCATTTCAACCAGTTTATAAGGCGGCAAGACTTTGTCTTAATTTTGCTGATGCTGTTTCACCTGGACTCACTAAACATAGAGGTAAGTAACATGACCGTTGTACACAGTTCCTATAGCTTACAACGCTTATTTAACTAAAGCCCCAAAGATCATTGTAGACAAATTACCAACAAACATATTTTATCTATTATTTGTGTACAATTTTCAGCTAAATACATATTTGTTTTACAAATGATTCATGGCCTTGCTGAAACTCATAATGCAGTCTACCATTTTAAGAAGGACGAGTTTGTAGAAGGTAGATTGATAAGGGAAAAATTCGACAATATTCATTTGTACCAAGTGGAATTCCAAAAAATTGTTCAGTTTGACAAGCCTGGTTCTCTATTCTACAGTTTGTTTGATGCTTTGGCAAAGTCTAGAGGTTAGTTTCAATTGCGGAAGTCTAAAAACTATATTTTTATAATGCAATTACGGAACATAAATAAAATCCAGTATTTAAAACTTCTTCCCATTAAAAATTAATGTTTGGATTTTGTATGATGTAGATGATTTAGCAGAGCTACTTCGAACTACTGCTCAGAGGCGGGCATTTGACGGGTATGAGCTGGAGCGTTTAAAAAAAGCTTTTTCGTATTTCACTAAAGAAGTCTACGAACCTAATGTACCTCAAGCCTTGCGTGTGGATGTTGGACATATTATTTTCTACCTTGAGCCGACTCCGTTCAGATTGGAGTTCAAAACATTTTTTGGATGTTAGAATTAAGAATTTTTGAATTCAAGTACTTGGAAGGACAATAACGCTGTTAGCAGAATAATCACACTAGGCACGAAAGAGTAGTATAAGCATATTATTCTATCGTTGTTAATATTAACAGAAAATCAAAGCCTCTTTATCAAATTATTAATATTAATTACCGATTTTGTGATCACACATAAAATGCTTCCAAACCCAAATTCTCCTGTTTACTTTTTTTGTTTTATTGTCTGTATTATTCTAATAATTTTTGAGCAGCCTAACCAAGCAGGTGGCATAAGCAATACAAACGTAATTTGGTCTTGACCACGAAACTGTTCACAAAACTGCTGAAGCAGTGGGTGTAGCGTGCTTTTCCGAGTGGTAAATCTTGAAAATGGTGCTCAATACTGGTGCAGTGTCAGCATCTTGAAGCCACATATTAGCACTTGCAGGACTCTCCAGGATCCCTAGAAAAGCTAATAGAGTTTTTGGACAATTCAAACCAAGTCGTATCGTGGGATTTGTCACTAGAACATTAAACAAGTGAGAGTTTTGGTCTAAACCCGTATCCACATCATCGATTACAACTCCGCCGCCACCCAGCAGCCATTCGCAAGCATGATCTGGAAAATTAGATTTTTGGCATTATATAATTTCTGTGATCCATATTATTAAGGTATTAGTTTTAAGTCAAATATGATTAACTTCAAATGTATGCGTAAAATATTGGGTGAATCATTTTCATAGTGGGGGGTACTTGCCTTTATTATTTCTGCAGGCCCTTAAGGCATTACAAATATCTTCATCTCTAAATCCCATTTCTTTCAAGCCCTCGAAGGCTTTCATATTAGGACGAAATTCTCGTTTCTTGGCTTCTGTTAGTCCATGAATGATACCTAACGGAGTACACGGAATTTCTGGTGGTGGGGGAAGTTGTACTGGAACAACTCCCTCTTGTGGTCTGTTGGCGCTTGCTAAACGATGTTTCAATCGAGAGTGCATCTATGTCAGAAACATGGAAAAAACGCATTCAATAACGTTCTTGCACTTTTATCTTACACGTAAAGCTAAGCTAAACTCAGCTAAACTAATAATTTCATTTATATGCAGAGACAACTTACTTCTTTGCAAATAAGGTCAGCTTCTACGTTATCATGTAATAAGGATGACATCAGTGACACTAGAGCGATTATGATTTTTCGCAGTTCCAGTTGAAACTTGAGGGAAGGAAAAAATACATTCATTGAACATAATCTATTTTCATATTAACTTACTATTGGAGACTTCACAACATAAATTAGTTATTTGTTATGGTTACATCGATGGTGTTATCGGTGTCACGCGTTGATGCTGGTACTACTTTCGGGGGACTTATATTAGGCCGCTCCAAATGATTAGTTGCTATATTAATTTCCGCCACAGTAGGAGCTTTCAGTTCAGCATCTGCCACGATATCTAACCGTTTGGTTTCTCGCCGTTTGACGAACAGCAAAATATCGTTATCCGTGAGCCTTTCATCTTGAATCGCATGGCTGTCGTTAAGTGTTCTGGTCTGTGCAGGGTGGATAACTGAAAATCAGAAAATCTATTAATAAATGGCTCTACTCCGACGAATATAATTAATGATTCAGAATGGCTGAATTTGTGGAACAAGTATAGTCTAAAAGTCTTAAAACTGTATACTTAATTTGTTTATACTTACGTCTAAAATTATCTTCTTTGAAATTTGAAGAGGACACTTCAGCTAAACAGAAATTTACAAATGCGCTGTGCTTAACAGATTCTACTGTGGCTGTGGGTTCAATTTGTGTTGTGAACTTACGCCCGTCAGAACTTAAAATTTGAACCTTGATCCCCATAAATAATACTTGTATAAGTAATTAATCTTTCTAAAATCTAAAATGATTTGAAAAAATTTGATTTTTTAAAAGTATTTTAGTTATTCAAGTGTTGCATTTGCATTGCATAGTGCAACCGGATTGTCTTCTTCTTTGTTTGCCTAGGTATACATAGGTCATAATAGCATAGCGGCATAAATCATCATCGTCATCAAGCGTATAAACCCTTTGATCGTCGCGTTTCAAATTCGATTTTTTCAAAGGTTAATATTTTCCGTGAATTAATTTTATTTAACTTAAAATTTGATCGAACTTAAAGTTGTCTCAATGCTCACAGATGAAGAATGAAATTTAATATCTTTTTTTAAAAGAATCTGTGTCGTAAGGCAAATACCATAGCGGTATCAGTGAAATAAAGTTTCGTTCTCTCTATTTTTTTTTATTTAAAAAATTATTTAAAAGAAAAGTGTTCAACTTTGAAAACAACGGAATAATCGTAGCTATGAACAACTCACTTCGTTAATCTGCATAAAATATACCATGCTATGCTGTATTTATAATAATATGTTAATTAATAATATAATTTATTAAATAATAAAATAATTAATTCCTGTTTGTGGAAGTGATTTTCCCATTTAATTAATATTAAAAATAAATACATGAACGTTTGTTTAAACGGAACTGATTTAATCAACTGCAAAACATTCTGAATAGTATATATACTTGTGATTGGTTTACACGTTCGACGCGTCTCGTGGAAGTTTTCGACGCAAGCTTCCTACTGGTTTTGAAAAACTCGTTGAGAATAACCTCCCATTATGGATTGTGTATAGCACGTTATACGAATACAAAATTCTTTTTTCTGGTCAGACAGAGAGCAAAGGCCCATAGCCCGTAAAGATTGCATTGTATACAGCATTTCTTTCTATTCTACTCGCTTTAGCTTTAGACTTTCCACTAAATTGGGAAAAAGCGTGAAAAAGGTTGTGGTGGTACGGCCGTACAGCAATAAAATAAACTATTATTTATTTATTATATTTATACACTGAAAGAATTGAAAGAAAGGCTCGACGTCCCCTGTAGAACAATATTAAATACTTTCTTCTGTTGTTGACTGTGAATCTTTCATTGAAGCGGTTAAATAATAAATAATAATCTATATAGTTAATATATTACACAGAGGACCGTTTTCGGCATCAGGGGAACTCGGCTCGGCGAGTAGTTAATAATTTAAAGTGTTGCATAGTTTATGGGGAAATAACACGATCTTGATTTGATTCTTGCAATAATCTCTTGATTTTATATTATCATTAGTGTTCATTATTTAGTGTTCGTGTTGTGTACTTACCTTGTTCAAAGTAACTATTTCTTGTTAAAGTGGTTGTTACAATAGTGGATAATGGACGATTAAATTAAGCATTGGACTTTGACTGAAGTTTGACTTTGACCTTTGACACGATTGGAAAATTGGTTGGTGGGAAAAACGAAGTGGTCTGGTTGTCTAAGGTCCTTTCTACCTTCGTTGCGGTTCTGGTTGCGGTTCTTTTGCTGTGGTCAGCTCATGACGGGTGAAATCACAACCCCCCGGAATAAGAAACGATTGATTGCAGCCACGTGAGGATTGGAGAGGGCGGACGCCTCTGTTTAATCATGAATAATCACCTTTACTGAAATTTCCATGAAATTTGATTTTGTGGGCCATTGGTTTCATCTTGATTGTTGTTGGATTTAAATGTAGGTATTTCCAATATTTTATAATTGCTGTAAATTATATTTTTCATGTTTGACGCTGAGGTAAATGTCACGAACAATTTAATGTGTTTATATGGATGTTTTGAAACGGGAGAAGCTAATGAAGGTTGTTGTTTTTATGTAGATTGAGTCAAGATGAAAGGATTTTTGTTTCCGAATGCTAATAAGAAAGTAGTTTCAAAGAAGGACTTGGAAGACCAGCGGAAAAAAGATGAAGAACAGGCTGCTGCAAAAGCTTTTGAAGAGTATGTGGCTGTGTTTCAGGACACGGCGGCTTCTAAGTCGGCGTCAAAAGTGTGGGTCAAGGCGGGGACGTATGAGGCTGGCAAAAAACGTAATTATTATATTGTATTAATTTATTTTAAAGTGTTATTTCAGCTTGAGTACAAAAATGACTGGTCTAATAGCATTTATAAGTGGATTAAAAGTTATTTTAAATACGAACTGTGCTCCGTTTCCGTCAAAATGCAATAGTACAGTATTTAAGGATGGTAAATGGTAATCATGTCTTTATTGCGATTAATAAACTTATAGATGATGAGAAAGAAAAAGGGAAATTGTACAAACCTACATCACGATTTGAAAAGGATGAAAAACCAGATCCTATTACTTTAAGTGAAGATCTAAGACCAGAGCGCTTGGGGAAAAAGAAGGAAAAGGAGAAGAAAAAAAGCAACCTGGAGATATTCAAAGAAGAGCTCAAAATGTAATTTTATTATTTAATTTATCAAAAATATTTAATTCCGAACTGACTGTTTGACGTTCATGATTGTTATGTTGTAGAATACAAGAAGAACGGGAAGAGAGACATCGATTAAAAACTATGTTGGGGTTACAAGAAGTTATCAAATTACCACCAAAACCAGGAGACGACCTACGTGCTTCGCTTTCCCTTGAACTCGGTTAATAAGCTTTAGTTGTCAATCCTTGCTACAAAAACAGAAAAGCTCGTTGCCATTTTGCCACATTGCTGTTTGTCGGCAACGTTATGCTCTTTATTATCGCACACTGAGGCACTAATAGTGTACCGAAATTAGTCAGCTGCTCTTTTCCTAATGAAATTATGCAGATCTGATGTGAATGTAAAATGTTAATTCCTACCCGTTTCCTTTTAACCTTGCAAATCCAAACTTAACGACTTTTAAGAACGTCTTGTCTTTACCCTTAAGTGTTAAATCATTGTAGTAGTCTTTTCTCTGGAGTATTAGTTATATATACAATTTTCTCCTAAAACTGTAGACCATTCCGACTTTCCATTTGATAAAATTGTTAAAAAACACTTAATAATGGTCCGTTTGTTTCTGGAAATCACAAATTGTTACTTTAGACGATGTTAGGATGGGATCGATCGATGATGGTGATCCCAACACCACCAATATCTACCTGGGCAACCTTCCAACAAAGGTAGATTTTTTATACTGTTCCAATGACTTACAATATGTATAAGTACACAAAAGCTATATTCTATTTTCATTGTGATATGCTGTAATAACTTTATAGTTCTTTATAGTTAAATATTCCACGTAACCCGTTGTAAATCATGGGTTTGTTTGTGGTTACCACAATTTAAAGGATTTCTTTGCAAATTAAAGTTTCCAAACCTCGATCTGATCTTTAGATTCGTAATTATTTAATTTACAAACTAATGAAAGAGCTGGCTTGAATATTTTGAATTTTTATAGGATAGTGTAAAATTTTTCAACGAAATCACCCCAGAATCGTTAAAATGTAGTATTAGAACTACTTGTCATCACAATGCCTAGATGTGATCCGTTTGCTTATATTATTTAAACTCTATCTCAATCCCACACGGATAAACTATGAAGCGACTATTTTGAAATTTATATTAGTGTAGATAAATAGATTGTACATGTGGAAACCAATTAGTTTTTATTATCATGATTACCGTGTGTATTATTGTAAGGAGCACTACAATATGTACTCCTTTAAGATTATTTTCCAACACTTATTAGTAATATTTGATTCAAGAACGAATTCTCGGGGTTTTGATTTGTATCATGTAGATATCAGAGCAGCAGTTAATGGAAATATTTGGGAAGTACGGTCCACTTGCCAGTGTTAAGGTAATGTGGCCCCGTACTGAAGAAGAAAAACAAAGAAATCGTCTTTCCGGGTTTGTTGCATTTATGTCAAGACGGGATGGGGAAAGGGCATTAAAACATTTAGCAGGTAAAGAAATTCTGGGGTCAGAAATCAAACTAGGATGGGGCAAGGCCGTCCCAATACCCGCGTATCCAATTTTCATTCCACCGGCAATGGTTGAACTAACTATGCCGCCTCCACTTTCCGGGCTGCCTTTCAACGCGCAGCCAGATAAGAGAGATCGACATCGCGTAAGTGCAAATTTTGTGAAGATAAAGGGTAGGTTTCAGACTTTTATAATACCTGTAACGATATATCGCCACCATGGTATAATTTAGGTCCCACCGGCAGGAACACCATACCCTACCGATTCCAAAGGGAAAGAAGAATTTGAAAGGGTATTTATTATTTTTGATTAGATATTATTGGTTGAAATATTTGACACATAAAATGTAAGAATGCCAACATTTCAGCATGATTTATAAAAAATGATGATGAATCGATTCACATTTGTTAATTATTACTTTTCAGGTCCTTCATAACGCGATGGTCAAGGTCGTTGTCCCTACGGATAGGACTTTGGTAGCTCTTATCCATAGAATGGTAGAGTTTGTTACGCGCGAAGGGCCAATGTTCGAAGCAATGATAATGAATAGAGAAATTAGTAATCCTCAGTACAGGTATTTCAACATTCCTGACCTCGTAGAAATGAAGAATGAATGAATGAAATGATATCCTTATTTGTAATCCTTGTTATATGGTAGATTTTTATTCGAGAATCAAAGTCCAGCTCATGTTTATTACCGTTGGAAATTGTTTTCCATATTACAAGGAGACTCCACCCAGCGATGGAGGACGGATGAATTTAGAATGTTCAAATGTAAGTCCGTAAAATATGACAATTTGTAAACACAATTGATTGCGTTGATGTTGGTCACAAACATCTTTCGGTACATGATAAAGCTGTTTTATTGAATAATGAATTGGCATAATGAATTGTTGTGTTTGTACTACTAGATGGATCCATTTGGCGACCTCCCACTTTGAATCCATTTACTCAAGGAATGCCTGATGAGTTGATTCCAGAAGAGGAACGAGAAATTCGGAAAGGCACTTTATCTAACGCGTATGTATATTTGTCTTCAGTTAGATACTTTATCCTGTTAAAACTTCTTAGTAATGTACATAACGTCTATTTACAGTCAGAGGGAAAGACTGGAAAGGATGTTGAGAAATATCACTCCAGAACGTCACAAGGTTGCCGAGGTGATGATATTTTCCATTGAGCATGCTGAGTCTGCTGACGAAATTTGCCAATGTGTTAAAGAATCCATTTCCAATCCGAAAACACCTTTAACGAAGAAAATCGCAAGGCTTTATGTCATATCCGATGTTCTACATAATTGTTCAACAAAGGGAATGAATGCCTTTGGATACAGGAAGGGATTCAAGCTTCATCTACCCTCAATATTTCAAGAGATACATTTTGCTTATCAAACAGCATGTTCAGAAGAAATCGGCTCGATGGCTGAAAGCTTTAAACAACGCGTTATGGGATGCTTCAGAGCATGGGAAGACTGGGGAATATATCCTAATGAGTTTTTAATTAGGCTACAGAATATTTTTCTAGGATTATTAACTGCCAATTCACGTGTAAGTAGATGTTTTCACAACATTGTTTATTAACTTTTACTGAATTTATATTCCCAAGCATTTAACCAAGGAATGGTAATTTTAATTTGTATGCAGGAAGAAGAGGAAAAAATATTTGAAGGTCTAGAGGTTGATAATGATGAAGAAGTTTTGCTGAAAAGGCGGAAATCGCCACCAAAAGCTCAAATGCCCCCTAAAAGTGCCTTGAATCTTGTTAGAGCACTACAGTCGATAGAACCAGGTAGTGAGGAACTGGATGGTGTGCCAATAGATGATTTAGATGGGATGCCTATGGATCCCAGTACAGTAATAGCTACTCCGGGTGATTTGGGAAGTTACGCGGATTTACAAAATGAAAATAAGTTTAAGGCGGGTTTTGTTCCAACTAAATGGGAAACTGTTGATCCCGAAGAGGTGAAAGCTCAAGCCGTTACAACGACAAGCAAGTGGGACCTGTTTGAAGAAAATTCCTCAGAGAACTATAGCAAAGATGACCCTGGAGGTTACAACAGTAGAAGAGGTAATACTGACAGCCCCTCACAGAATTCTAGTAGGAAAGGATTGTTAGTTGACTATGATGAGGGGGATGATGAAGACATTGACGGTGCACCCATGGCAGACGATTCGTCCGATCACAGCAATTCCGGCAATTATTATGGTAGCTCATCCGTAGGACAGAATAGAAAAAACAGTTTAGAAGACGAAACTTCTCTTGAACGTCGAAATAAATTACGGGAAATTGAAAATAAAGTTTTAACTTATCAAGACGAACTTGAATGTGGGAGGAAAGCTGTTAAACTTGGTTATACAGTATCAGAAATGGTGAAGATTTACCGCGAAAAGTTGTTGAGGAAGGTAAGTATCCTCACCTTACTATAACGACTGTATTTATTTGGGTTGTTGTATCCCGTATGGTTGTGGCGAGTATATTCAGCGAGATAATTTTTTGATCTTTGCTGTAATAATTGTTTCTTATTGTATGAAATTAGTCTGAAAAAGATAGAAAAGATGTATCAGATAGCACTAGCACGGATGGCCACAGTAGTTCTTATACAGACAAAGAGTATAGTTCAAAAACCTCATCGCGACGTACTGGTGGTTCTTCTTCCAATTCCAAGAGAAACCGATCATCTTCGCCACCCTCACATGACGCCGACATCCGTGACAAGGAATACGATAGGTATCGGGATAGAGATAGCGATCGTCAATCTAACAGAGATCATGACAGTCGATCACGTCTATCTCCCGGGTGAGTATTCCTTTTTTCCGCGACATGTTTTCGATGACTTATTGTAGGAAAGTATAGAAAGTTGCATGTAGTCTTTTGCACCATAGAATGCAATCTTCCTACAAAATGTTCGAAAGATTGCAAGTATTTTGGTAATTTGACGCTTAATTAAGATTCACATAATGTGGGTGTAATATTTAAGTAATATACTAATTGATGGGGCGTTATAAGTAGGTCTGCAGATAAACCCAGCAAAAAGAATAGAAGCCCTCCACCTGGTGAATCACGAACACCTCGACGTAGTCATTATAGCAGGTAAAAGTCTGAGATTTCTACTGATTCATAGTTACTATTGTAGTGCTGATCAAGTACTGCTTGGAGAAATTCAGCCAGCAATATTCCATGCAGACATGGTATGGTGATCTCATTTAGATTTAAAACTTTTATAACTAAACTAAGTAGTATAGCGGCTGAAAAGACTCTTCCTTTTGACATTGTAGCAAGGTAATGCTGTTGTGGCAAGCTTTGTAAACCTGTATAATAACTAAAGTGCAACTCGCCTAAATGTACATTATCTCAAAACTGCTCAAGTACATATAGGCTTATGATTCGGAGAATTTTTAATTATTAACGGACTTATATTAATATTATTCAATGACTTTGAGTAAAGTTAATTATCCACTCAATGTATGACATTATAATCATGTTGACGCTCAAAGCGCAGCAAGAAATCATTTTGTATGATGGGTCAGTTCATATATACAGTTGGCCTGCATTTTTGTCATGATACAGAAATGATTATAATAAGTGCCTATTTCCTCGCAGTTACTGCGTATTTAAAACAGGAATTTTGAGATAAAGCTTCTCTTGTTACGAAGACGGCCAGTTATTTTTTTTACAAATATCCAGGATCTTATTTACTATAAACTGTTTATACTACGTTACATGTAGATCACGAAGCAGGAGTAGAAGTCCCATTGGAAGCAGTCGAAGAACCTCACGGAGATCTAGATCTCGGTCAAGGTCGCCGAGTCGTCGACATCGACATAAACATAAACGATGATAAAGGATTGGGAAATTTTAGTAGGTATTTGGTACTTCTCTGTTGATATATATTTATTTTATTTCCTAACATTTTGCTTGTTGATTAGCTACGTGTATATAATCCATGCAAAACAAATCCTACCGATAACTTGTGCAAATTGTGTACAGCTGAATATGAACTATTTAGTACTGGGACATTGAAATAAAATGCACATTTTTATTTTGGTTCAAATACAAAAGTTTTGCTAGTGAACACCAGAAATTTGCAAGTAACAGCTGAAGATTGAAAGTTTCGTAATAACTGCTCATTGTATAATTTATTATTAATATTTTCATTATTCAAAATTTCATATACTGTAATGTGAAAATAACTGTTCACTTTTTATGTGTAATTTTTATCACTGAAAAGCTTCTGTAGCTCTTTGTACCTGTTGTCCCGTTATTTTAAATATTGTTTGTTTTTAGTAATCAAAATATTTGTTTGTACCTTAATTAATCATTGTTTCATGATGATTCGATTTGAATTGCGCAATAATATTTCTAGATATGCGTTAACTTCTTTCTCGAAAATGTGTCTACGTTAACTTTATTTAATTGACAAGTTATGTACCGCCTCATGATTGGCCCTTTATTTATATATTTGTAAGTAATTTAATTGCCACAATACTGCCAACTGTACACCACTTGCTACTTATTAAATAAGTGCATAATCCACGAAGCCTGTGACATTCAAACGCATTTTTGTAATGAATATTATTGAATTCTTAATTTAAAAATTTACTCCGATACACTATTGTAACATATTACATATACATGAAGAACAATGTGGATTTAAATCAGTTATTTGCATTGCTTTAAATTATTACAAAGTAAATACATTTTATAATGCGGAAAAAATCATATGAAAGTTTGTTCAAGTAGAGTACAAAGTACAACATTCGTTCTTTTGCTCCGTGAGATTTGCTATTGCTTGCCAATTTAAACCCTTTCTTTAAAATATATTCGTATTAAATATTTTGTAAACATCTACCAAGAACTGAGTTAAAATGTATACAAGCGTATCCAATAATAATTATTATTATTAACAAACTAAACGTTACTCGTAGAATTTAAAGTAAAAACGTTCATCAACATTCCTCATTCAATTCTCGAGTTCGGAAGTCATCTTGCACGTGAAATTGCAACTTAATAAAAGCATCAATAAATTATTATTCACACATGAAATCAATGCCGATGTCATTACATATTGATCTAGACGACAGGACATTATAATAAGAGTATTAAAAAGTTTTTGTCATAAACAACAGCTCAAAACTTGTACGGAGATATTTCTATATAAAAGACAATAACAAATTTACAGCATAAAAGACGTCGCAACCTCATTTTAAAACAATTTAATTATTCACTGAATTCTCCTTTTAACCCTGTTCTTTTGTCGAGACAATAGGCAATTTCTCTAATACACCTAAGAAAATTCTCTGAGCTTGCAACATGCCAACAATGGCATTGATATATTTTGTTTTGCTCTAAATGTCATATTTCCATTTAAAAAGCATAGATCCTATTCTAATTTAATGTCAATAAGCAGTATTTTTCAAACAAACTACCATTTAATGATTTAATTACACCAATTTTCACATTCATTCCTTGTCAAAGGCTCCGATGATATTAAAATCCTTGAGCAGAAAGTTTGCAATTTTTTAAACACTCAATAATATTAATGGCTTGCAAATCAGTTGAAAGACCAATAATGAGAAGTTCGAAACCCGAGTAAATATTGTTAAAATAATGCTAAAGATGGAATAATACTTTATATTACATAAGTTATACAGTTTTGGAGATGCTCGTGCAGTGGGAAAAGTTGCGTCAATATATTATTTATTAAGGTGCTTACCATACTTGACTTCATTATTTATTTACATTCAGTTCACAAAGAGAAAACAAATATCAATAACATTGTTGCCTTAAAGATGTTTATCCTAAAATATATTTAAAAGTATTTTTATAAGATATTAAAATGTACCAGAAGACATCAAAATTTTGAAATTCGCAATGTTTTTGCAAAGTTGCTAAAACGTTCCAGATGATATTTCCGAATATATGTATATACATACCAAACTTTAGCAGGTGGTCTTTTATGATGTTTTTATGCGTATACACCAGTAAGTACCTATACAGATAGACGTACAAATACCTCACAATATAATATTGCAATGTTTTTGCGAAGAAGCCCAAAACTCGTCAGCTCAATTTTAGCAGTGTAATCCATCCCAACATTGTTTACCTGCTTATTGATTCATCGGTTATTTATAATTCGCTACATACAACTTAATCGAAAATCAAACCAGACAATTTGCTAAATACTAACAATTATTATAGTCCATATAATCACCCCTTAAAATCCATTCCCAAACACTTCAATACTTTACCTACACACAATGACACAACATCTGTCCAGAACTCAAATCAATCCCGGTTGCCTGACCCTCACAGGCGAATCCGGGGGGATAAAAGGTAAAAACGATGAAGTGAAAATTGAGAAAGCACTCATTATACGAGCTTTCCACCCGCCATCTTTCCATAACGTTAGTGATCCTTGACCAGCGGGCTGATTGCGTATGCGTATATTTACCATTGATGACATACCATCATCCCATAATTTTACGATTTTACCACCACCACTCATTCCATATCACTGCATGGTAACGTTATTACCATCTGGACCACTGTTACCACTCCAAAAGTGGAATAACAAATAATTATTACCGTATTACTACTGCCTCCGTATGAAATCAAGTTTAAGTATAGGTAGCATAACAGCATTTTATATGTAATGGGGAAATAAATCTTTCCGTCTCTTTTCATTCTTTCCGCACATGGCCGCATGTTGCCTATCCTTAAGCATTGAACACCTTCCTTTAAAGCGTGGCAAATCTTTCCTCAAAGCATTGCGAACGTATCCTTATGCATTGCAAACCTATTCTTAACTCTTAAGCATTACAAACCTCTTCTTAACAGTTAAGCATTACAAACCTATTCTTAACTTTGAAGCATTATGTGAACATATCCTTTAGACATTGGGAATCTATCCTATTATTCCCCAAGCGTTGCAAACCTTTCCATAAAAGCACTGCAAACTCATATATTCTTATCCTTCAGCCCAGCGACGACAGCAGCAAGAGCATTTAAAACAGAAAGCACGGCGACGGCAGTGCCCACTGTATATGTATGGCAGGGCCTATAGTACAAAACAAGGGAAGCGCTCTACAGAAAGTACAGATGAAAAACTCATGGGACAACAACCAAAACAACAACAAAAAAGCAAAGGAAGAAGGGGAAATAGCCCTGCAGTTTTTGGTGAGTTGATGATGGTGGAGATTCAAAGTTTGTGAATACACAGTTGAGCCCCCTGTTTTCAACCAGCCATACTTTCTGTCTGCTGGCTTGTGCTGTGGGAAAGGGGAAATTCTCTGTGTTACTCCAATCTATGTAGTATGTAGTATTATAGTACAATCTGTATTATATGAATGGCCAGGCCAGGCCATCATATCATGGTGGCGCCTAGCCTACTATAGTAGCCTTCTAGCCTATCTATAAAGGATACATATTAATGTAATAAAAGCAGTGCTAGAAAAACAGAAACAAGACGAAGAAAAAAGAATAATATCAAGCCCGGAGCAGCATCAGCCACCGCCACAGAAAGACGAACAGAGCTAGAGAACAGCAGCACTAATATTAGGAATACACATTAGAAATGCTATAGGAATAGACTAGAAATGCTAGAAATACATTAGAAATGCTAGGAATACAGACTATAGAAATTCTAGAAATACAGACTATAGAAATACATTAGAAATGCTAGGAATACAGATGATAGAAATGCTAGAACTACATTAGAAATGCTAAAATAAATGCACTCATCACAAAACTTTCCTATTGTAAGTATATAGATTTGGACTGGGAATATTCAGAAATAATGCTTTCCAGCAGCAGCAGAGTCAACCATTCACCATGGCATTCACCATGGCTTTTCATACGTTTTTCTTGCCGTATGCATTTGCTTTTGTAAAATGCGGAGAGACAGAGAGTTTACGGAACGGAGAGAGAGACAGAGTTGCAGAGAGTGAGAGAGAGAGAGAGACAGAGTTGGAGAGAGAGAGAGAGAGAGAGGGAAGAATTTATTTTCTGTGTGTGAGGTTTTGCTCACGCGTGTTACTTTCGGCTTTCCACACAATCTCTTTACTTGCTTTTTTCCGCCTTGGGCGCTGACCTGGATCCGCTCATGAAACCAATCTTGGGGTCTCTTTTTCTGAGTTTTCTGCTATAGCTGCTTCATGACAACAGGCGTAAAAAAAAGAAGCGACGACGACGACAACGACTTCAAGATTCTTGAATCAAGAATATTGGGAAGAACACAACAAAACCAGAAGAACGTGTGAGTGTTTCCACCACAGTTTGTATTTGTATTATTAATTATTATATTATACCTTTCCAACCCTCAGTGGTGGTCGTCTCGTGTGTTTTACCAATTTACCACCATGCTCTTCCTCCTTTTTCGTCAATAAACATTAAATATTCCACATCCAGATACTTCCAGAGCCTCATTCTCATTCCTCGTCACAGCCATAAGATAAAGAAGAAGCTCCGATTTTTAGCTTAAAGGCTTGTCAGCTCTATAGTATTCTTTTAAATACAACTATACAGGATCTTAAAATTAAAGTTCTTGAGAGACATCTTTCTCTCACCCCCCGAATTTTCCGATAGTGTTTAATGGGGTGGTAAGGGTACGGGGATTGGAAGGAAATCAGTGAAATTGACATTAGGATATAAACGAGAGAGTACAAAAAGAAGTGGGAGCACGAGCACGGGAAGTATAGCGAAAAAGACATTATAATTATAGCGAGATTGTTGGTGAGTACAGCAAAATTACAAAATCGGATATAGTAAGAGAAAAGTGACGAAGTCGTGTTGGAGAGTACGATCTTATAATTTTTGCTTTATTAAGATTGTCGGAAAAAATCAAACGGAAGTTAAGACGACGCCTGTAGATGGTAGATAAGGATTAAGGATTTTGATTGTGATCTATAGTAATTACGTTGAACGTGTCCCTAGGCTACTGATGACCTCTGACCGAAATGACCTCAGCAATTCTTTCAAGAGTACATGCTTATCGGGATTCATTCTGAGTTGAAGTTGGTTCGACAGTGGCGGGATCGAAGATTTCATGTGTATAGTTCGACAATATTTTAGAAGAAAGTCAAGAACGCAGCGATTTGAATTATTAGGATTGTTATGATCGACACTAGAAGGATCTAAATATTAAGGATCAAGTCTGGAAGGATCTGAATTTAAGGATCAAGACTAAAAGGATCTGATTTTAAGGATCAAGTCTGGAAGGATCTGAATTTTAAGGATCAAGACTTGAACGATCTGACTATTAAAGATCAAGATTAGTAGTATCTGCGTTATTAGGATCAAGCCTAGAAGGATCCTAAATTTAGGATTGAAGACGATATATAAAGATTGACAATTCGCTAAGGATCGATAGTTCGAAGTTCACTCGTATAAAGATCAACAATATTCGACTAATATAAGGACCTGAAAAGGGGAAGCATACAAGGATCAAGGATTTCAAAGAACAACAATACTTGAGGGTTCAAGTTAATGGACTATTGTTGAAATTGCACTTGATAGACTCAGTGGTGTGTCAGTGACTAAAGGAACGTCTTTGCTGAGAGTGCCTGAAGCAAAGAGGAAGCGTGATTAAAAAACGCCGTCGTCATATCATTGGTGAGTTTTGAAAGCTTTGAATTTGGCTTTACACTCCTCATATGTAGTTTTGTTAGTCTGACTTTCCACTCTTTTCTCCTTAATGGATTTATCCCAATATTATATTCGTGCTTGTAGCTCACAGGTGAGTCTTTTATGGCTTCATCGGTTTTGCAAACCTCTCAAGGTGTATCTTTGATCTTTTGATGATAGTCAAGTATTTTATATTAAGCAGTAAAACATTTTGCTTTTAAATTTTAATTATTGGCATTGCAAAGGGATCATATGGGTTTGTCCTGTAACGCATCAGTAATAAAATAGGCAGTAATAATATTTTAATTATTATTGTGTACGTAAAAGTATTGACTGCGTATAAAGTATTATTTGCGTAAAGGATCGTAAAACAGTTTGATCGGGAATCCACTAAAAATAATCAAGGCGTAATAATAGTTGCAAGCCTGCAGGGAATGTTTGTTATTGGCTCTTGGTCACTTGTGTCTTGTCGAGTGAGATTTGAAGAGACTAATAACTTTACTATCATAATATAAGGTTTTATCATAATAATGTCGACTAAAACGTGTAGAGTAACGTGTCAACGCATCCTTCCTTGAGAGATGCAGTTATCGTCAAGTATTGTTATCATTCAAGTCAATAGACATGTACATACATGCATACTACGTCGTCGCTAACAATCATAAGCTTAAGCTGCTATTAATGTTCCATGTACAAGCATTTATATTATGAAGCATTCAAATTATGTGAACACTGTGAACAGCCGCAATCAGTTGGTCAGGATGACCATGGACCTATATAATAGTAATAAGAGGTACTATATCGTCTCAATCTCAATCTTCGCGTGCCTACCTTGTGCACATTTTTGTAGTCATTTATTACTAACAAACTTGTTAAAAATTCTGGGGTCTTTTACAAGGTATTGTCAATTGTAGTAATGTTATTATTGAATAACAACCGTATATTGGAGATATTAGACTTCATATAATAATACAGTAACAACAACAACAATGAGATGCTTTGTTTCTTGTTATTTTCTTTCTTGCGCTACCACTACCACCGCTGTGGAACCAAGAACCGCATGAATGCTTATGTACTATCTTATGTAATTTTCAAGCTTCTTTAGATTCTAAATGCCTTTACATTAGCTTCACGAAAGCGTTTGAGTGCATGTGTAATAGTACAAAAGTACGGCTGTAGCTTAATTATATTATTTAGCATACGTTATTAGCATTATGATTATACGTTATTTTATACATAGGACGTATTATTCTTTATACAGCCTACGTCAATGCATATTTGTTGTCGTTACATATAGCTTTTGCATGTTATATTCCTTTTTTCAATAATTATTGTAAAAGTCATGGAGGAATCAACTTTCGACCAACTATGGGGCAAAAAGGGGTGGCGATCGTAGGCCGTGATTGTTTTGGGTTTTGAGAGGGATATGTGTAAACAAGGCTTTATTTTGCGAATTGCACTCAATCAGCTTTTCATTCGATGTCGAGTCGAAGAGCTTCTGCTATACTCTGCTGTTTCTTTTGTGATGGAAGCATGTTCTCAATATTATTGGCGGGATTTTGAAGGAAGCATCCGTGAATTCTCCTAAAGCTATATGTTGTTTGAGTGTTAAGGACACGTGTGGGATTGGTATCAGAGTACAGAGCGGTTCAGAGATCCTTCTTTATTATGAGGATTATAACTTTTGATGCGAGGGAGTGTAATGATAATGAGTCTTTAAATGAAAACACCAGCGAACTTGGTAATCAGGTGAATATATGCACTATAACTGTAGTATGGGAGTACGTTCGATATGGGTTTATTAGACTACTGTAGTGTAGTACTATAAATGTTTTCCCCCACCTGACAACATTCATGATTTCAAGGAACGACCACTTTACTCTCAGCTAATTTGGCAGTATACCTATGTAGTTTTTCCTATATGCAGTATCAGTTTTGGCGCACGAGACATGTGCTTTGACTTATCGATTAGTTGACTCTGTACTTTTCTTCCCCATTCCTTAATGATAAGGCGATGGATCAACAAGGTTTTTCCTTCAATTTAAGCATCATCATTTTAGGAATTCCTCCGGTCTTTGCTCCACAGGAATTTGATATTTCCCGACAAGATCTGGATGGTAATTAAGATTCCTTAACCTACTGTCCTATCATATTATTTTCGCATCATATGTGTCCTTATTGATTTTATGTTATGGAATGCAATTTCCCTCTTAGCTAATGATGTTCGAGAAAGGTTACTGTGCTTTGTTATATGGCTCTGTAACACTGCCGGCGTAGATTTGCGATATTTTCGATATTATTTTCTAATTCAGTGGAGGGGCTCCAGGTTGTGTAATAAAAATGGCAGATTCTTTTCCCTTTGAATCCCCTTCTTGTGGGTTTCGTATTTGGGAAATTGAAAACGCTGGAAGAATTTGAGAAATGTCCGATGCATTTCGCTGGACTGTGTACCTGGGATTGAGTCGGTACGTGCACGCATACTCCGTAGAGATTCGTGTCGCCTTTCTTACAATTTCTTTTACTTTGCTAAGTTTGACTTGACTTGAAAGCGTACGTACGGCTGTGCTGCCTATGTCAAAAATCTTGCTCTGAAGCAAAGTGAACTGTAAAAATGAAAGGAAGCAAGATCAATTTTCACCACCATGGCATTTCCTCCATGCCTCTTGGCGTTCTTGTTTCAACACTCATGCACATATGGATGTAGATAAAAATGGTTATTGCCCTATTTTTACTAATACAATACTGATATATACTGTGAGATAGGGTAGGGTCAAATAAAGCCAGCTTAATTTTCAACACTTCGTTTTACTCGTTATTAGTTTAAACAACATGTAAAAGCATACCGACAAGTTTAATTCTTTTTTTAGATCAATTATGTCAGTGCAGTGAAATACATACCGCAAGTATGAGAAATGTAAGCTTAGACGACAAGAAACGGTATCTGCAGTCAAACTGTCGTCAATTATTTGACACCGCTCATTTTATTTTTGTACTCACCCTAACAGGAAACCTCGTGAGGGAAGCCTTCATACCTTTCTTTTATTATTATCACCTCTAGTTTGCGGGGTCAGTTGAGCTCAAAAGGGTAACTTTCTTGGAAAATTGTTGTACGTAAATATACCATCATACCTATATGAATGTAGTATTTTAACAAGTCTTAAACATCAGGACTAATATTGACATGCTGAAAATAAGCATACGTTTGCTTTGCAGTCAATATTAAATGACAGCCCAAAGGTATGCAGCATGCATTCATATTGTTAGTTGGGCGGCTTAGGGGTAAGTCGGCAGGAAAATTGAGTAAATGCTTTCCTAATAATTAGATGTGTGTTTTTTATGTTTGAAACTAGCGTAAAAGCCATCGGCTTCGCCGATGATACAAAAACATAGATTGATCTTTTTAAATAATCTCCCAAACAGCGAGTTACAAAATTTCTTAAAATACGTGTTGTTTTTGTATGGAAGTTCACTTTTGCCCCTTTGTCTTATTATATTCCTGATGCGGCAACACTTTTAAACTTCCACGATAGCGCAACATGTGCGCTACACAAATTACCACACTGCTGTAAACTTTGTACCGTTCTAACAATAATGTGGTAGCGCGAAGCAGAACGGTGCAAAACCGCTGGTAGACTACGGCTTCGTATCCCCTGAGATGTAAAATTACACAATTTTGTGTGCTTTAAAATTTTGTCATAGCCAATGATTGATTTATTTATTACTTCTGTTTGTTATGCTTTACGGTCAGTTAAATTAATAATAACTGGAATTAAAATATATTTTAGAACAATATAAAAACAAAAATAAATCCAAAATATAAAAAAAAATCCAAACTATAAAAATTAATCCAAACTATAAAAATTAATCCAAAATATAAAAATTAATCCAAAATATAAAAATAAACCCAAAATATAAAAATTAATCCAAACTATAAAAATTAATCCAAACTATAAAAATAAATCCAAACTATAAGAATAAATCCAAACTATAAAAATAAATCCAAAATATAAAAATTAATCCAAAATACAAAAATAAATCCAAAATATAAAAATAAATCCAAAATATAAAATTAATCCAAACTATAAAAATAAATCCAAACTATAAAAATAAATTCAAACTATAAAAATAAATCCAAACTATAAAAATAAATCCAAAATACAAAAATAAATCCAAAATATAAAAATAAATCCAAAATATAAAAATACATCCAAAATATAAAAATACATCCAAAATATAAAAAACATCCAAAATAAAAAAATAAATCCAAAATAAAAAATACATCCAAAATGCAAATAAATCCAAAATAAAAAATACATCCAAAATGCAAATAAATCCAAAATACTACCAGTTTTGTTCTACGCATGCCTAATAGTATAGCTTTCCTTGAAGGTTATTTTTTATATTTAACATTAAAAAATATATTAGGTATTATTTAATTTAATTAATTATTTAAGCTGTCCTTTGTAAAGTTGCCAAAAAACAACATAAATTATAACTTCTAACTGGATTCGAAGCCATAGCGCTCTCTTGAATTCCGCGCCGCTCTGCTTTGCGCTACAGAGCTCTTATGCCCACGAAGAAGAGTTTAAAGCTATGTGGTTAAGCTTAGCATACACTGTATATCATGTGCACACTTGCCGCGAAGTTGGACAACCAATGGAAGCAAGGGAGAGGGAAATTTGAGTTGTGGCCGAGTGTTGATTCATCAAGACCATTATATGAAGTAGGATTGTACACGTACTGGGGATAAGTCAGCGAGAGGTACATGTGCACCTCGAGAGTAAAGAGAAGTGGCGTAACTACATGAAAAGTATGAAAATAGGTAGAAATGATACCAGGTGTGTCAGAGAAGGGCTTTCATTTTGTTACATGAGAAATTTTTGTTGGTATTTAGAGCTGCCTCGTCTTTCCAAAAAGTAAGTCGGGAGATGTTGTATCTGTGTAGTGTAAAGTAAAGTAAACTGTGGTGCTGTCTATAGTAAAGTAAGTCCTTGATGATCATTTGAAGGGAAGCGACGATCTGTAGGGGAGCTTTCATTAGTATACCTTTTGTACTGTACAGAGAGAAACCCTTTCACTCAGGTTTTTAGGACCCTTCACAATTCCAAGTATACTGCAGGATTGAGATTGAACGTGTATTAAATTGAAATAGGATCATTACTGTATTTACTAAGAATTGTCTAAACCTTTAGATGATGAGGCTTTCTCTCTCCCCTCGTCTGTTGCTCCGTCTGTTTCTCTCTCTCTCTCTCCCTCACTCACTCTTTGCCGTCATCCTTTCATGTCGATACACTGTGTACAGTATGTACACAAAAAAGTGACCCACCGTAAAAAATAATTTCTTCACGGATTTGCTTTTACATTGCATCCTTTCATTGGCTGTTGGAAATTCTAGCTAGGGTGTAGAGTTTTTGTTTGGAGACGTACATAAGCTTTGCGAAGGTTCATCGTGAAATTTGAGAATGATGTTGAAGGAACGATTTCTACAGAGCTGTGAGTAAATGTAAGTTTTAAAAGCTCTTTCTTCGAAACTAGTAAAAAGAGGTTTGTGTGTATACGTATGCCAGGGCCTTCTTGTGGGTTTAAGAAAGGAAGGAATAAAGGTTGAAAATGGAAACGAATCGTTTTTTATCGTGGCATTGATATCAGGCACACATCCTCCCTTTTCCTCAAAAGACTTCACATGCTTCCAACATGATTGCTATACTGTGCTATTCACTCTTGTATAAGAACAAGAGAGTCACAACTTGAGCAACGTATATTTCCATACTATGTACATGTATAGTATGAATTATTGTGTACAAGTTGGTGCTACTCAAATACATATTATCTTTCCTTATAAGACAGTCGCATGGTGGTGGTGGTGGACTCATTGCTTAGAGAATTTTCTTTTTTAGAGTTGATTCAATAGCACTACAACTATATAATCCCGCTGCAGCTGAATAGTGAGTGAGAGAATCTTGCAGATAGTAAAGAGAAATAATAGTGTAGTTGTTAGCTATGGTTGGATAAACTACTTGCTGGTAGTAGGAATAATCTTATCGTGGGCTTCTTTCTTAACTGCATGTTTTGGATTCACTCTTATGCTGCTTCAGTCTTTGGAGGAAGCATCTATCAAAGTGCAGGTTTGTGTCTTATGTACATTATTACCTACTACGGATACACATGTGTGTGTGTGTGTGTATTTGTGTGTGCACTGAGCATTCACACAATTAGATACATACAGGAGAGTGTAAACTCCTAACTTGCTTGGTTTTACTTTACCATCGCCGCAAAACCTTCCAAGAGCTATGTTTTATTTATTATCGAATGAATTCAGAGGCCATGAATGATAATATGAAAAGTGGTGGAACGAACTGAAGGAAGAGAGAAGGGCAGTGAAGGGAAAGAAAGGAAGTAGGTTGTTGGTTGTAACTCTTTTGCTCTTGCGATGACGAGAGAACCGTGTATATGCACATGCCATGTATAGTATATATTATATAGCATTAGTTGTGTTGTCTTCTTGCCTAATGTCGGAAAGACTTCTCTGTTCTCTCTCACTTGCCTCCCAAGGATGTACATTCTTCTCCATATGTACGTCCATGTATTATTGTGTATATGTATGCGTGTGCATGGAGCTTGAGTTTTAAGGCAAGGAGAGTGTTGCAAGTGTGAGAGAGAGAGAACAAACCATATTTTCTATAAGTTACTACCAACTTTACTCTCTTCGCTCACTTGGAAAACATTACTTGTTCCTTTATCATAGAATGTGCATACGTACCAACTTTTTGAAGTAAGTTCACAGAAAGAGTGAGAGAGTTTTGAGGAGAGAGAGAGTGGAGGGAGAGAGAATTCGTGGCAATGGATGTGAAGCAATGTGAGATTTTTAAAGGCAGAGTAACCTTAACACTCTCTGTTCATATAGGATGAGAGTTTGTCATAGGGATTTACCATTGTGAACATAGTGGAACGCTGAAACGCTGGGCTTGTTATAATATACATCAGAAGAGATAGAGAATGTTGGAGGGGAAATTTTTTGTTCTCCTATTTACCTTCTCCTTCCTAGCCTCTCCCATGCAACATATAGGCATACACATTGAATAGGATACCGTTGACGAGAGTATTTTCCCTTGAAGCCATCGTCGTCATACTTCCCTCGTCAAAGTCCACGTTCACATACAACCATCATTGTACGAAGCTTTATGCATAAAGCGAGAGAGAGAGAGACTTGTCTGCACAATACTCTCCAATGGATACAGACAGGGTTCTTAGGAATGTCTGCCACCATCGCTCTACTGCTCTCCTACCCACCACCACCGCTTTAGCTTCGACACACTTGCAACAACAGTAAATAGAAAAGTACTGGGGGGGGGATCCTGCATGCTAAAAGTATTCATGCTGAGACCTCAACTGTGAATACGCCTTTATAACTTGCAATTGTTAAGGTTGATGCTACTCCGGAAATTCTACGTGAATAATTTTCCTTCCTCCGCTTTGAAACACAGCTCAAATGCAAAGGTGTGTAGTGTATATAAGGGCAACCCTGAACATGAACTCTTCACGCAACGGCGTATGTATTAGTACGTATATATATATACACGTATGCGATGAAATATTACGACCTGAAGAGAATTGTAAATTTTGTGAAGGAAAGGAAAATTGTGGAAGAATTTTGTTGTACTTTCTAATTGTCTTGTGTTGCTCCGCAGAGCAGATTTGATCAGGGGCTTTGGATTGCCGCCAACCCTAGACTTTCCGTTAAAGCTTTCTTAAATATTTCCATGTCGATTTGGTATTGATCATTCAGGTTTCCCTCATGTCTCATGCTGTCTTTTTATGTCTTTTCACGGAAGGCGAATTTATATGTGGGACAATTTTTTTTGCATTCTTATACAGTATAATTTATACGGCACTGTATATATATATATATGGACTGTATTCATCCACTGAAATATAATTTCCGCACGTTTTATTCTCTCATCATATGTCAGTTAAAAGACGTTCTTGGTCGGCATATGTGAGAGTGTGTTTATGTACGGGAAGAAAAGAGCAGTGATGTTGTAAGTAAGTAAAGGATGAAAATTGCGACACGCTTGGTTAATTCAAGTGGGAAAAATTTTCTTCGTACCCTGCATATATATGCCTGGGCGTGAGTACTATATATGTGAGAAATGGCTGAGGAAATAAAAGTATGGAAAAGAATACAGTACGACTACTTGCATTATGTAGAATTCTCTTAAGAACATTTTTTCTTTTAAATATTTTGCTGCTTCTATGCCAGAGAGTTGACTGTTCACCGTATGTGCTATCTTTTTTCCCCTTATGCAGTTTCTCGTCGTCCTACAATAACAACATAGAATATATTTACACGTTTATATATTGCTGTTCTTGCTTTTCCACTGAAAATTTTCTCAACCCCCTACCCTTGGAATTCTACAGAGTGAGTGTGTGATATTGAAGACCTGACTATGTATTTTGCCTTCTGTCTTCTGTACTTGCTGCTGTTCTCTCTGTGTAAAATTCTCTCTCTTCTCCACTGTGCACACAGAAATTCTCTTAACACTACTCTATATAGAAGTGTATTTATATGTGTTTGTGTGCACAAAGCAAAAGCAAACTCTCAATGCCATTGCAATAGTAAAGTCAGCTTACTTATGTGCTTATCGGCTTCATGGCTATAAGGTATATATAAGTATAAAAGTATAAGTCTGCCTCTCCTCATTGTGAGTGAGTGACGGGTATGTAGTGCCGTGCATAGGAACTCTATATAATATATGCAACCACGTTGAAATTTCCCATTTGTGAAGCTATTCACGTTAAGAGTACCAGAACGACACCATTCTTCTTTTTGCCATGAGGTTTTTGAGACTATCGCTATACAGCACACATATAAGCATTCGCATTGCATGGAGAATGATTACCTGAAAGCATTCAAAGTCTCTTCTCTTTTGCCTTATACTTGTTGTTTGTAACAACATCATATGCACACTGATTTCCTTAGGAATTTCCAATTGCTTTCTATTCCCTACTTATCTGACGGGGTAAAAATTCAAAGAATCAGCCTTGTCTTTCCATATGTAATGCCCATACGTAGGTTTACTCAATCGTCGTCGTGGTATCAGAGTGCATGCTGTGTATTGGAAGAAACTTACATCGGTAAACTTTTTGTCTCCTAATATGAAGACTCGAAGAACCTCTCTCTCTCTCTCTCTCTCCAAGCACCATAATACTCTCTTTCTGCAGACTGCATTGAAAGTTTGCAAATTCAACAGTCTCTTCTGTGTATGCCATAAGCATTTTTTACATTTTTCCTCCTAATTTGGCCTTTTGACTATTATTACATGAATAATGTGAGCATATGAAAGAGGTAATGGTATGCCTACCAAACAGCAGCAAACCTCATCTATGTAAATGAGTTTGTTGTGTAGTCTAATTTTGGTATTGTAATAATAATAATTGTATTCAATTTTAGGTGTATTGACTGTACTTTAAGGAATGCTGCTGCATTCGAATAAATATTTTGGTACAATTTATATTACGTCCAAGAACAAATACATCTACACATTTTTAATGTAGTAAAAAGTATTCAGAACGATTATAATGCTGGTAAAGTAGATTGCATTGAAGGAAAATTTGGTAGAATAATTGCATTCAAGTATAACTACAATGGCATTTGTCCCTTGCATTTGCCTCCCTTGCAATCCTGCTGGCTAAGACCTTCCTTTTTTGACCGCGTATACGTATAGACGCTTTTTATGGGAGGGAAAAATTCCTAAAATTTGCACACGAGCACAAAAGTGGCAGCTATAAAGAAAATATATTACTAAATATACTTATACATATATAAGGAACATTGGAAGCGGACGAAGAAATAGCTCCTGAGTTATAAATTTTTTTTTTCCTTTTCAGAAGTTTGTATAATACTTATAAGTATATACTTGTATGTATTTATATGTATACCTATATAATATAGGTATTGAAAGGAACTGTAATTTGGAGTAGGAATTTGTATGTATCCACAAGTAGAGAAGGAAAAACTTTCAAGATGAAGTTTGACAAAAGTTTTTGGTAAATTTTTTTCTATCTCTTTCGAGACAGTTTTCTTTTGTGAACGTGAAAAATTCTTTATTTATGCTCCACAGCTTTCTAAGTTCGCAGGCAAGGCAAAGAAGACTCTTTACTTGATTTACAACAAGGAAAAGAGTTTGTACAAAAATGCTCTGGAATGGTGTAATATTTTTTTTCCTTTCAATATCGTATCTCTCGAAGGCTTTCTATATTTGTAAGTATATATAAAAGTTCCGTGCACTCCAATCAATAATTTCTTCGTTTTTATTTGGCTACACACGTAGTTTTATATATATAATAAAGTGTCTTGGACTGCATTGAAGGCAGTAGTAGAATGCAATTTGAAAGACATAATTCCTATAAACAACGTCGTTGCGACGTTGAATTTTATATAGAGACAGTGAAGGCTACAGGTAGTTTGGATGCTATATGCAGACATTGCTATGACATGCCATGTTATTACTTCATGGAAAGAAAGAACACTTGTTGTTGTTGTTGTTGTGTATGATGATGATGATGATGCCGCATTGGATGTTGTAGGCCTTCGAAAAACCGAAGACTTTTTTCCCCTCATCAGATGAAAACTTTTTACTTGGTCCATTATTATTATTATTATTATTGTGGGTCTAATAGAAGTAAATGGAAATGACTGAAGGGAGAGTATACGCTGTATTTTCTGTTGTTGGGGGAGAGAAGGAAATGACTGTATATGTATTAGCGTGGGAATGACTCTGGTTGACTGAATAGAGTTTGTAGAAGGTACAAACATGGGGAGACAGTATATTTGGTAAGGTAAATGGTGGAGTAAAATGAAATAAAGGTAGTTTTGGTGGATGGCAATCTACTGCTTTCGATGAGAAAGACAGCAAAAGAAATAAGAAATGACTCCACATAGAGCTCTGTGTACTATGGAGAGACGAGAGTCTTGTGGCTGCTACGTTGAAAAACGAACACAAGGCTTGACATTCCCTTGTTCTCTCCCTGGTTGTCGATTTTCGCCTCCCTTCACCCAAAGCTAAAGGTTCTGTATATACATAATATAAAAATTTTAAATGGGAATGGATGGAGAGTGAGTGGTGAGGATGGAAGAGGAACAACAAGCTTTAATGCCTAGCAGTCTCTGAAGCAATGTGAGTGCAGAGTATAAGCGGAGAGGAGCCCCAGCATCCATTTTAAAGTTGACGAAAGAGAGAAACTTTTACAATTTCTACGCGGCATGTTTTTACTGTGTATGTGTGTGTGTGTGTGTACATATAATGTGTGAGTACAAGACCTAAAGCAGCAGCGTTTCTGTGACTGTAAATGTAAGTGTGTGTGTGTGTGTGCATAACTATATTAGTTGTTGGTAAAGTATAAGTATACAGGAATTGGTTGGTAAATCTTCTCACATGTTGTCCCTATGTATACTTTTATCTCGTGCAAGCACTCATGTGTAAGTTGGAATATTATTATGTGAGATTCATGTATTTTGTTGTGTTGCCTGTATGTATCTGTATGAGTGTGTGTGTGTGTGGTAGTGGTGTAGGTATGTGTGGGTATGGATGGTTATATACGTAGAAGAGAGCAAAGTTTTTAGTAGAGAGGAGCAGGAGACTGTCTCCACCTCAGTTCATCCCACTTCCATTTAAGCTCCAGTTGTGTGTGCCTTTTGCTTTGCCTTTCACAAGAAAAAAGTTGCTTTGTCTCTCCTTCTCTCTTCTCTCTACTTCTTCTCCGCTGCTGCTGTGTGTTCACTTGATAATACTTGTGTTCCGTTTAGCAGGGAGACTGAAATTCTAAAAATAATTTGAAATTTTCTCTCTTTCCAAACCAGTCAGCAGTAGTAGTGGAGCAACAGGTAATAGGCAAGCTGCGGTGTGCCTGCTTGTGTATTATATATACTTTTCTGTCTCCGTCACAGTGAAAATTTATTTCTTGTTCGGTTCATTTTCTCTTTGCTTGTCAGTTACAAGATCCACGAGGCAAGAGAGTCAATCCCTGTCTCCTGGATTTTAGGTTTATTCCTGTGTGTATATCATCAACAAGAGGTTGCGTATGGACCGGACTGAGTGTGTGTAAGAAGAGCAGCTGTATATATCGAGTTTTCTAAATCCACTTGTTGAATGTGTGCTTCATGGGAATGTAACGAAAGGAGAGTGTGATATTGTGAAAATTTTCTTGCATTCTCCTGTTTGTATTATTTCACCTTTCGAAAAAATAATTTATTTTTGTATTCTCGTCGTTCCATTACATCAACAACAGCAACAAGTGAATTTAATTTTTCTTAGTAATCCTATATATTAGAGTGTACTAAACAAGAAGTGAATTTATGCATATACAAAGTTTCACTGTGGTTGGTAACTTAGTAGTAAAAATAGTGGAAGAATGTAGACTCTACTTCTAGTGTAGTACATACATATTAAAATACCCGTTTACATACAAAGTTTTCATCGTTTCCCCAGTGGTTACATAGCTTAGCAATTGACTTGGCTAAAGTTCTTACACATTTTGAGACTTTTTTTCTTATTTATTTCTCAACAGATACAAATTAAAGCAGAGGAGTTGATGGTTTGCCCCTACTGTGTGTGAATTGGTGAACTGGAATATAATCAGAAGATTGGAAATTCAAGATTGCTTTCCTGGAGATTTTTTGTGCTGGAAGTTTTTTTATACCATTATTGTGAGTACCTCCGTACTTACACATCATCCTGAAGAAGGAAAGAAGAGGAAGAAAACTAGATAAAAAAGTTAAATTTATTCTTCGTGAGAAAAGGGACCTGTGTGACTCATTATAGAGTGAAATCATGGCTGCAGCAGGAGCAGGAGGAGCACCTTGGCTGTTTCTTCAGTACAACAAGCATTTAAACGTGATTGGGGAAGAAGTTAGAAATTCATTTCAAGGGGAAGCTTGTGCGGATGCCAAGATAGTTTGTGACGGTGGGTCCATCAACGTTCATCGTCTTATTCTTGCCTCCGCCAGTCCATGGCTTAAATCGGTACGAATGTATAAATTTTTTCATGCGAAAATTTACAACAGTATATGTATGCAGTAGCTATTGTATTCATCCTGAGCATGTATTCCTGTGTAGATATTTATATGCATGTAAAGGGAAATGTTCCTATAGAGGGTCTGGGTTAGTTTTTTAAGTTTTTTCTTGAAAAAAAATGCCAGTATATGTATATGCAGGATATGGAAAGGAAGGACTTGTAAAAGTTCCATGTTAGATCAAAGTACTTACATATAAGTATAATTTAAAATGCATGTTAGAAGTTGAGGATATGCTCCAATAATTTCATGCTTGAGTGGCTGTAGTTTTTGTTTGTCGTCCATAAAGAAAGCCATGTATATATGAAATGTGAGCTTTGACAATAGTGTTATTCAATAGCTTGCATTGACTGGATTCTACTGCACACAGTATAATAGTCCCTTTCTTTCCATCGTCGATTGTTAGTTGTATGTATTTATGAGTATAAATGTATATATTTTTTAGTTGTGTCCGTAATTTTTCCGACGAAAATGGTTTGAATTTCCATGAAACTTTCTAAAATACTTCCTATTGAATTCCACTTTCTACTTATTTGCTATTGATTATTCATAGCTGGGTTATATGACGTTAGTCTAATTACTGTAGGAATGTTGCACAAGTATGCAGATGTATGTACTTATATGAGGATATATACTTGTAGTAGATCGGAGTCTATAGTTATAGTCACTGGCAAGTCGCATGTGTGGTAGTTAACAATTGTAATTAGCTTTCTACAAAGGATATTTGTTTTATACTTATAGTATATTTCAGGAGTATTTAGTAGAACTATGGACTAGTTACGAGCATTTCCAATAAAGTTCTTATTTTTATTGTAGATTTTTGAAGATGTGACCACCAGTGATACTTACACCCTCCTCATACCGGAAGTGAAATACAATGACATGTTACTCTTGGTCCGATTCATATATGGTGGAGAAGTTACAGTGCCTTTGAAGCAACTGGGGACCCTCCAGGATTTGATTCAATTGTTACAATTAGACCCGGGACATGTTAATGGTAAATTTGTTATTGAGAATTTTCAAGAGAAAGGGATTTCACTCTCCGGTGGAGCTACGGCAGTGACGGTTGTTGGAGCTCCAAGCCCAGGAAGTAGTAATTTACACCAGGGTTCGAACGGAAATGCCACTACCATCCCTTCAATTCCTCCCACACTTGAACCCGACATTGGCCCTTTGCCAATGCATGTAAGTTTTGGAAAAAATTATTTTCTCTGATTTCTCTCTCTCTCTCACTCGCTAACTCTCTCGCCTTCTCCATACCCGTGCCAACTACGTACACCCAAAATACTTGTGGAATAGCAGGGAGGGGGAGTAGCACAAAGTATTCATATCCTCCGCTTTACATTTCTGGTCTCTTTAGCTTTAAATTTACTTGATTTTCATATCTTCAGCCTGAAAATTTATTAAATTTTATCTGAATACCACAACTGATGTTGTAATTTTTACTCTTTGATTATGCTGCCTCATCAGGAAATACAATGGACAAGTGTAAGTTTATTTATTTACAAACAATGCATGATGATGAGAAGAAGAATTGTATTACTTGGATTTAATTGTACGTGTCGTATAAGGCGCAAAAGGTCGTAGCAAAAATAGATATATGGTTAGTGTCGTGTGTATGTGTCGCCCGTAATATTTCTTGGAATTGTACACAACCTTTCCTCTCTGACTGTAGTTTTAGTTTTATCCAGTAGTTTAAGTTCCATGAACTTCCACACATCTCTGTAAATCTGAATTCCAGTCAGTCACTAATGTTCTAAATTGAGTTTTGTATACAGCAAACATACGTACATAGTATTTGGTGAAGGGGAGGAAATAGACCGAAGCATGCATGCCACCAGATAGCACTTTTATTTACTGTATACTTATATCCTTTTCCTGTAGAAATGACTCACTGAAAATGAAGGAGAATACTTGTTGCACTGTTATACACCCCACGATTCCTCATATATTTTATGAATTGCTTCGGTTTTCACTACCTATTTCTGTAAGTATAAAGTTGCATGGATAATCTTAAAAGAAAAAACTAGTATTTTTTCCATTGTTTTCCTTAACCTTGCCTCTTGCTGGTTTGCTTTTAAAGTTTTCCTGTTTCAAGTTGCAAGGTTGTTTCCTACATACCTTTTTTTCTCTTTTTTTTGAAGCAGTAAAACACTATCAGCACTTTTGTTGTACTTATATATATCTATATTATAGTGTAGTAATGTGCCCAGCCAACCAACTTTCCAAATGTTTTTGCCGCTGGCAAAGTCCAAAGTAAATGGTGGTGGTGGTGGTTGTTGTTGTTGTAGATACACAAATAATCCAAGCATATAATGCCTATCCTATGTGCTTTTCCTTTATACTTATACTTACTCTCTGTACTTGTTAGGTACTTTTGTACGAGCTGCCTTTCATCTCATGTCTCGTGCAAACTGATAGTAATATTTGAGAAGCATGTAGATATGTGTAATGCACAGGGTGGATCCGACCTGATTATTAAATCCTAAAAATCTTTAGAATTATGTTCTGAAAGAAAGGAGGGAAATTATTTTATGAGTCTCATATAGCATTGTAAAAGTATCTTTTACACAGTGAGACCTAGTAGGTTATATTATATATATGTACTTTTCCCAGGTTAATGTACGATAGTCGGATCACAGTACAATTGTCTATGATACTTATATTCATCTTATATATGTTCTGACATGCTATGTTCTGCCCATCTACATATACATATATTATGTTATTACGTATATTATATTACTTTCTGTATTTGTTGTTATCGTAGTTGTACATAAATTCTTTTGCCCCTACAGGATATCCGAGCAATTCATGTTGAAAATGAAAATGACGTACATTCAGCCAATCACTCCGTGGCTGAATCTGGTGGTCTATCTCCCAAACCTGAGGATCTTTCATTGGGTTCAAATGAAATCCGAATTAAGACCGAGTTGAAATTTACTCAATTAGCCCCGATGTCGGTTGAGACTCCGGAACCTATGCCCCTGACGACAAACAGTACAAATGGAAATATTGATGGAGAACTGGGAAGTAGAAGTTTGTTATCTACTGTGGACAACCGAATGGAGACAATCGATACTAAGGACATTGGAAATCAGGACACAGAAGAAGCGGAAGTGGATGTGGATGGTGTGGAAGAGCCCATGATTGATGCAAGTAAATTCTTAGCTGCAAGTAAAGATTTGATCACCGGCTCCCCATCATTTGAATCAACCAGGAAATCCGAAAGGGTGGAAAATATAAAGAATGGACCTGCTACCAGTGGAACCCGAACAGGACGTAACAAGCGTTCCTTTCTTTCTGTGCCTTTGAATAACAACAATAATGAGAAGAGTCCGCATGTTCCACCGAAAAGGACACGCTCTCACCATAAAAATTCACTAAGTAATAACTCAAACAATAATATTACCAAGACTCCACCAGCCAATGCTGACAACAAAGTAGGGACTTCCGCAACTCCAAATAGCAATCAAGTAAGTTTAATGTTTTTTTCCCTTATGTGTGTGAATCTTTTTGTTCTTTCTTCTATTAGCCAGGGCTTCGTAAACATTAGTGTGTAGCAAAAGTCAAATTAACCATTTTTGGAGTGTTCATGCCCGTATAGTTAATGCCCTTATTGCATCCCATCGCGTGAAATGATTATTCTTAATTAAATAAGATTCAATCAATGATTGTCAATCACTCGTCCAATCATGTATAATTGATATTGCTAAAAAAATGCAAAACAATATTTGCAAATAATTATAACTACTAATACAATAACAAACATGTTTTCAAAAATTGAAAATTTTAATAACATACCTTCCTTATTGTCCTGTTATATTTGAGCCAGTAGTTTACCCTTTCATGTTTTTGTCGTTTTGTGATCTGTTGTACAAAATATTTCCTTACTATAGCTGTTTAATTATCTGAATAATTGGAGTGTTAAAGTAATAACGCATAGTTAGGCTGGTTGCACGTGGCTTGTCGTCACTGCTGAAGACGATAGAAAGGACAGCTCGAAAGAAATTGTTGATTTGACTTTAGGTAGCAATACTGGCCAAAGTAGGGACGAAAATTACGAACACTCGGACAAAGACTCCGCATTTGCAGATCATCCCAGAGTCAGGCATATTAAGATGTTCAATGTGTCACTATGAATGTTCTTCCTATGATGAT
The DNA here is from genome assembly GCA_034696945.1 of Lipothrix lubbocki. Taxonomy (NCBI): domain Eukaryota; kingdom Metazoa; phylum Arthropoda; class Collembola; order Symphypleona; family Sminthuridae; genus Lipothrix; species Lipothrix lubbocki. The sequence goes on from JAQGAK010000335.1 coordinate 36,460, forward strand.
TACAAGAAGCATGAGAAAGTTCACCAGCCGAATTTCTCCTGCCAGTACTGCAGTAAAGGATTTTTTATTAAATGGAACCTCATCGCTCATCTTCGGACTCATACAGGGGAAAAACCATTTACCTGTTTTTTCTGCAAAGGGTCGTTCCGCCAAAAGGTAACAAAATCCGCATTGAGCTGTCAATGTTTTACTGTAGTTACAATGTTTTTACCAAACATTTGAATTACTTGCAGGCTCATCTTATCAAGCACATCAGCTCAGTGCACCGGTACCAAGAAGACAAGAAGGGCGGCTCTCCTGTAGCTGTGGCTTCGGATCGGAAAAGTGGAGCAAATAAATCTGCGGTCAGTGGAAATACTTCGGATTCCAATAGTGTGGATGCCAACGCCTCAGCGATAAAAGAAGATTTTTCTTGCTGCTTCTGCGGTGAACCATTCGAAAATAAAGACTGTATCCGCAGACACATCTCGCAATTCCACCGTGATCTCTTGACGAGAAATGACACAAGTGTGTAAAAAATATCTGCGAAATGATGAGAAATTATTTTTCCTATTGCATATAACGAAGCTCTGTAATGTCGCTATATATAGCTAGGGATTCAACAAAATAGAAATTTGTCTATATAAAAGTAATAAGTGATGGTAATAATAATGATCATAGATGAATGTACAACAAGAATTAGCATGGTTTAGGAGAGAAACCAATATCTGAAAGTTTCATTTTTTTGTAATTTTTGATCCTTTTTGCTCTTGCTTTCAGTCTGAGTTATAGAAGTAATTTATATTAATATCAATTTATCAATCATACAAGTATATTTGCTTTTAACTCTATTTTACTGAGTTAGTCTTTTTATTATAAGTTTGAATGTGGGAACCAGAAGATTTCCAATACCGCAAGGAATATAAAACTCCTTGATTATGTGTGTTAGAACTGTGGCTTATCAGTTGGTTAAGTATTATTATTTACTTGAGTAAAATTGTAGTTATTTTTGCTAATGTCAATTTTTAGGATATTTTCGGTTCAATTTTTTAGATAACCTTATGAGGCACACACAGTTCATTATTACTATTATTATTATTTTACTAATTAATTGATTAGTTTAAAAAGTACTACTAGGAATACATGCTACAGTTGAAATATGTAGTTTTAACTTTTGAGTATACCCTGTGTACATTTTGGGTAGAAAAATTCATGGAGCAATAAGAGGGATTTGTTTAATATTTTATTATTTTATTATCTATATAAAAATTACGTTGGGAGTTGCATTCTTTTTAAAATATTGTACGAATTTTCTTCGTGTAGGAATTATTGTCGTAATTGAGTTCTGAATACGTCCCACGAGAGAATAAAGTTTTATATTGATATCGACTAGTGGGAATAAATATAACATTTCGATACTGTAATCAGTCTTACTTGAAGTGCCTTCCAATAATGCCTTAAGCAAATGTAAAACATCCATTGATTATTAGTGGTTAAAATGTACATTGTGTTGAACTAACTGTTGAGGGGTTCAATAAATGACAAACGTATAATCCTTAAATCTTTCTTTAATTCACTAGTGCATGCTTGGTGATGTGATAGTACATCAGTAACATTTTCTCCATGATACTCCATGTAACCCTATCCATATTCCGTGTCTGTCTTTATGTATTACACCCCATTAAACACAGCGTCTTGAGACGGAGTATCAAAACTGAACTGGAGATATCGTGCACACGAATTTTGAAAATAAACCTTGAAATTACGAAACAGGGCCAGATCAAAATCTATAGGGTTCGTCCTGCCTCATAATCTTGGTAATAATTAATTTTCATTTGACTAATTTTGACACAGTATAAAAAGGTGCTTTTTTTTATAACGAAATTTCGGACCGAGAATCTATAGTGAACTCCTTTTTTTAGTTGGCCCGACGATACACGTTCATGTAAATTGGCGAGAACAAGCTTACGGTTGCAGTGGAATCATCCAAAAAAAAGGTGTTGATTGCAATATGAGAGAAACTCCATTTTTGTCCTTTTGCGTAAGTTGCATGATCGTAGGCACAGGAATAGTTTGTTACAAAGTTCTTCTGGATGTTTTGGAATATTCAAATGTTTCTAGAAACATGGAATCTTTTGTGGCCAAAGTAGTATGTCTTAAGTACTCTGGTGCTGAGCCCTCGTTTAGAGAGAGCCTATTGAAATGTTCGTTCGTCTGTAGGTCTGTTCTTAGACATCGTGTTTATAGACTCCGTAAATACGATATCTCTCAGAGATATGAAAGTTCATTTGAACATTTATTTAGATTAGAATAGGACTGTATATGACCTGTATAGATTTTCAGTGGTAAATGAAAGTCAAGCCGTTTAAAACTTGTGTGTCAGTAAACACAATATCTCTCGGAGGAAATATCGCAGAGATATGATATTTTACATGAATCTTGGTCAGGGCAGAAACCCTATTGAATTTACAGGATCATATGTCAAGTTATAAGCATTTTAAACTGCATGTATGGCTATTTGGACCAGTTCCTGTCCTGTCGAATAAACATAAAGAAAGGCAAGCAAAGAACTCGTAGCAGATTTTTTTATTTTTGTTCATTGGGTACCGAAAGGAGAGTAACATTTTCGAGACTTTCTAACAAACATAAAGCATTGTGCTTCCAATCTAACAATTCTTTTAAAATCACTAGCTATTGTACTGCCAGATCAGCAACTTAATAGTTTCTGATCTGATGCTTTGTTACCTAAGCCAATATTGAAACTAGCTATTCGCGACTGCTGCATAAGTCAGCTCTAATTTCTACGGTAGAACTTATCTTGGATTCGGAGAAATTGCCGGGTCTGTCTGACATACGATTGAGATTAACTCAGGTAACTTGGTGAATTCTTGGTGCAAACGTTGCAAAAAATAGTTTACGCAATGCTTCAACAAATTAAACGATTAATAATTACTGATAAACTATATCCAAATCCAACCTGTTGGAAATGGAAACCCATTAGTGAAAGTATGTTCTCACGATGCTTCAGGAGCAGTGGTGCATAATTACATTATATGACCATAACACCTCATATAATACTAACCGATCCTATTTTCGAACCAACGGCATAATCAGCCATTAAAAACTTGCTGTCGAATTAAAATTAAATAATTAATTTGTGGAGGGGGTATGATTTTATCTAACATAATGCGATTTTTTTTGACTATTCACAAGCGGAAACTTGATTCACAGCATTAGAGATGTATGGATAAATAATTATAAATGTTTGCACACGAGTACAAAGTAATGCTGCGTTTGAACGGATACGGATAACTCCCGAATATTTAAATCGGCATCTCGAAGTTCACATCCAGTTTGGCGGACTTGGCCAAGGAGACAATGTTGGATAGCTTCACCGCGAGACGGGCAGCTTCATCCAAGTTATCACAAGGTAAAATCTTGAGCCCAGAACTTGCAATAAGTACCTTGGCATCATCTACATTTGTTCCCTGTCAGACAAAAAAAGGTTCCAATTTAGATTGTTTTTGTAGATCATCCACCAGTTGTTAGCTAAAGTAGCATACATGAACAAAAGTAAATGCTTAATATTGACGTTTAGATAAACTTACTTGTAATCGTGCAATAATAGGTGTTCTGAGGCTAAGTTCTTTTGCTGCTGCAATAATGCCTTCAGCAATTACATCACAACGCATGATACCACCGAAAATATTTACCATGACAGTGTTGACCTTTGGGAAACAAGAGAACAGATTACAATGCGATTCAAGATACATAATAAACAACAAAAGCGTTAGAATTAACTTACTTTAGGATCAGCCGTAATAATCTTAAATGCTTCTTTGACTTGAACGGCTGTTGCTCCACCTCCCACATCCAGGAAATTAGCTGGACTACCACCGTGCAATTTAATGATATCCATGGTGGCCATTGCTAACCCAGCTCCATTAACTAGACATCCGATATCCCCATCCAAAGCAATGTAATTCAAATTATGCTTTGCAGCCTCAACTTCCTTTTCATCTTCTTGGGACCAGTCTCTCAAGTCGAATATTCTTTTTTGACGGAACTCCGCATTATCATCAAACCTTAATTTTGCATCTAAGCACATAACTGCAACACAAATCCCAACACCAATTATTATTACTATCATTTTTTGTACTTACAATCCAATTATTAATACAACAAAAGCCAAACGAGCCCTTACATTGGCCGTTGGAATCTTCTGCCAATGGATTAATTTCAACCATTAGGGAATCTGTCTTGACAAACATTTCATAGCAGTTCAAGAAAAGTTGTGAGATTTCTTCAGAACGTTCGGCAAAACCAAGCCTGTTGGCCACGTCTATTGCTGTCGCCTTATCCAACCCCTTCGTAATATCAATAGGTTGCTTTAAGATTGCATCTGGATTTTCTGCTGCAACGTCTTCAATGTTGACACCACCTTGAGAAGAGGCCACAATTACTGGACCCTGCGGAATTAACCAAAGGTTATTATGAGCTCACAAAATCTACCATAAGATATACTAACAGAATTTAAGAAATAGCTTTTATTTACATTAAAAGCGCGTTCCATCATAATGCAAAAGTAATATTCCTTTCTGGGGTACTTCCTTTCGGTGATCATAACGGAGTTACAGATCCTTCCCTTCTCTCCAGTTTGTTTAGTAATTAAATAATCTCCAATCATCTGCCCACTGATATCAGCAGCTTCTTGAGGACTAAATTTAATAAAAAGAAACTTTTGAAATGAAGAGGTAACTTGAACAAATTAATTATTTCATCCGCGTCACGTCACATCTCACAACATAAGTAGAACTATATTATGTTTTTTGCAAAAAAAATCATTATCTGTCAAAAATCCCTTACGTAAATACTAGCTTCACACCCCCTTTAAGTCCGCCCCTGAAGTGACCCTTGCCACGACCGCCAGTTAAGACTTGAGCTTTGATCACTAGATCTTTGCTACCCAGATCAGTAGCAATTTTCATCGCCTCTTCTTTGGTCTTCGCCACGCCAAACCTGGGAACCGGGATTTTATTTTCATCCAAGATCGTGTAACTTATGTACTCATGGACATTCAAAAACCTCCTGGACTCAACCATCAGGGCCTGAAATCAAACAAATTTTTAGACACTCTCCAAATACCCGTGACCTACTTCCGGCACGATTACAATAATAAAACAACACCCATATTGACGGTGAAAGTACCTTCCATATTTCCCATCAAAAACCAATAACGCCTTTTCAACATAATATTTAATCATTCGTATTTAAAGTCTCTACCCTGTTTATTCATCTATAGCCAAAATTAAAGCAATTGTAAGAATAAGAACGAAATAAAATATTATTTTGCACCGAAATTTTTTCAGTGTGGGGCTTACTTTTTGTCCCGTCGGTCGGGCTAGTCCTAGACAAGTACGGGCCAACATATGAGCCATTTTTGAAAATTTACTAATTTCCTGAGAGTCTTGTAACACCAATTAATTCCAGGGAGTTTCCGTGAAAAGATGGAGAAGGATATTTTTATTCTATATTATAAATAGTAATACAGAGACGTTAAGGAATAAGCAAAAACCTACTGATGAGGATGAAAAGAGAGAGGAGAAGGATTATTAACTGTTTCTAAATTTGAACTTGGCGGTTCTCCTCTTCGGGACACAAATGAATGAAAGCACATGTCTTGTTGCGGGTTATGCGCTTTCACATTTTCCCCAAATTTTCTTTTACCTTCAATTTTCTTCTTCCCGTGGCGGGCGACCGCAGCACCCCGACAAAGATATTCATATTTTTAATCTAATTTCTTTAATAATTAAATAATTAATCATTAAATTTTCCGATTAAATTAATTATTTGTTTACAATTATTGTAATTATTACAATAATAATTGTGCAAAAACTTACATAATTTGTAACAAAAGAAAATGAAAATGATATTTTCATTCAGCAATTTGTTTTGCACCATCTTATTATAGTTAATATTGCTAATTTTTTATTTTTATATTTTATTACAATTATTTTTATTTATAAAATATTTTATTATGTTCTTATTATGTTTTATTATTTTATATTTTTAATTTTTTTTATTGTTATTATAGTTTATTATTTTATGTTTCTATTTTATTTTATTGTTTATTATTTTATTCTTTTGTATTTACTATTATCATTATTAATATTATTTATAAGTTAACTTAAAAGTTGTTTCTGTCATTTCCTAATTAGTAAATGCAATACATCAGGGAATTTTCAACAGAATATTGAAGATGCATTTCCAAAAGCCGGATCCTCAAACTCAATAAAGATTTATGGATTTCTAATGCCCATGCCCAGTTAAATATATTTTGACTATTTTGGGGATACATGAGATTTCGTCCGATAACTCAATCGAAAGTATGCTTTATTATTTCTGGTGGCCTTATGATTATGTTTGCATTTTATGACTTGCAACTGCAAGTAAAAATTGTTCAACGTTTTAATTCGCTAATAATAAAATAAATAATTTATTCATATTTTTCTAAAATGCTTGCATTTTGCTCCTGTAAATACAGCAATTATTACATCCACCAAAGCTTTTTCTATTTAATGCATATTGTATACATTATGAGTCAAATCATTTTGGGAGTAAAATGAATATTCCTTTTGAAATGAATTGTAGCCAGATTAAAAAGTAATAATGAAAAGTTTAATTTACTTCGAAGATTTTAAAATGGTTTAAATATCTTTAAATCTATTCTATATTTTCTACAATTTTAGTGGAATGAAATAAGGAGCAATATTCACTCTATGCCTGTACATCTTATGTTAGTGTAGAAATGGCGGAAGACTTGTCCTGCTTCCAAATGCTGATGATCTGATGAATGTAATAACACGCTATATAACTTTTTGCTGCAGCTTCAAACGAGGGCTCATTTGAAGGTTTGTATGAAAATCCGTTTCGTTGACGGAATTGACGAAATTAGACTTTAGTCGGTCTCCGTATCTGAAATCTCTGAATCAAACCACACATCCCTGTCCCTGGTTGACTCATTCCGTTGGAAATTGCATCGTCCTATCGTCCACAGTCCAAGCAGGCAATAAAATATACAGGTAATTTAAAAAAAATATTTTCAAATATCAAAAAATTGCAACAAATCACAAAATATCAATTTTAATTTCCTTGCTTTAGATGATATTTGTTTAATTTAATCAAATTAAATTTACATTAAATTAATTTAAAATTATTATACAATTTCAAGTATGTTGACATGTTTGATATAATTGTAACGGGAATAATTTGTATTGGACAGAATTTTAATATTAATAATTTGGCAGGAATAATCTAAATTTATTCAAATTTTTTCAGGGTTGTTTTTCTTTTGAACATTAAAAATGGCTGTTGGAGGCCCGAAGAGGACTTTACCCGCTCCGTTAAAGAAAGTATTAGACTGGGATCAGGCTGTGACAAAAAAAGTGGTGGATATCACTTTTGCAGCCGTTCCTTCTCTACAAACGTCTTTACGTGTTTACATGAAGGCTTTAGAGGTATAATATTGAATATTGAATTGAGATTTGATCAAATGTTAATATTGACCACAAGAATATTGAATTTAGTTAGTTATTGTCATTAATGTTTAGTCGTTGTTAATATTAAAGTTTGTCTATAACCTTTCAAATTACGTGACAGTTGTCTTGCCATGGAATACCTTGGTTTGCCCTAACTCTCATCTCTATTTACTTGCTCCGTTCAGAAGCTTCTAGAGAGATACAAATTAATCTGCTATTCGGTATGTTGTTTTAATTTTTTTTTACATAAACATGGTTGATTCAAACAAATATATTTGGAACGAGGATATTGACATTAGTGTGAATAATTGAAGAAAAAACCAAGTTGTGTTTTCTGTTTCTAGGCCTTGTCTACGATGTCATGATGGTAGCTTTTGTAAAAGCGGTCGTCCGACGTAATCGCCCTGCTCAAAATCGGAACGATGATATTTTGCCTGTGACCTACGGTCCAGATAAGTTCAGGTAGAAATGATAATTTTGCTGGTAAAATATTTAGAGAGTAAAACTTTGGGTCCCTGTAATCGCTATATGTCTTATGTGTCTATTAAATGTTTTCAGCTTTCCTTCTGGTCATGCTACTCGAGCTATTTATGTGTCGTTGTTCTTCACTCAGTGGGCATATCCTAATATGCCATTTCTTCTTCGGATTCCGATCCTTGCCTGGGCTGGTGCTGTTTGCGTTTCTAGGGTGCTAATGCGTCGACATTTCATTTTGGATGTTATTGCCGGAATTGCAATTGGCCACCTGGAATTCTTACTTTCGGGAATCCTCTGGATTGGGCCAGGTGCTTGTAAATGGCTGGGTGACTGGATTTCAACATCCGAAGATGAATACAATTAGATCATGGTTAAGTACTTATGTATGTTTGTGTGTTGCCAATAGCAAATTTGTGCATTTTAGATTCTCTTCCTGTATCAAATTTGTTGTTAAATGTTCTCGTGATAAATTTATAATGGCATTTCGCACCCCTAACGTGCTTCATCAGATTACACGAGAGCAGTGCCATAATTCACTAATGATTTTACGTTAAACTATGAAACGTATCGCCAACGGAGCTAAGTATTATTCAAGTCATCAATTTTCCCGTCCTATAGATTGCTTATTGAAATAAAAAATAAGATGCACAACCATTAATTGTTGGTGCTTTGTGACTTGTGACACGTATTTTCTTCGTACAGACTAGTACTTCGCGTCTGTTAAACAATAATTTCTGAGTTGAAGGAATAAATAATTAATAACTTTCGACAAATTTTTAATTTATTTAGATTTAATGAATCAATAATACAGTACGAGCGGCTTCGAAGCGATAAGAAACATAATCCCGCGAAAATGCGTTATGTATGTAGTTTAAAATATATAGAAATAGTAACTTTTATATCATCTATCAATAAAATCAACAACGTCGTTGTAAGCATCAGAGCAAGATACTTTCAAGGAATGAATTAATCATATGCAGATGGTAATCTGCAAAACATCACAATTTTTGGAATAAAGTTACAACCTATACTGAACTTTAGTAATAATATTATCTGGTGAATATTAAAAACTTGATGAAGTGTAAGTGTCCCAGACGGGTAACTTCGAACTTTTACATTTTTTGTAATGTGTCCAGGCGATCCAATAGACACGATTACACATAGTAAAAACCGTCAATAATACAACTGGGTTTACATAGAAGTGTCATTTCACCTCAAAGCATTTACATTAATATAGGCCGGTAGATGCTATTCCAAAAGTTTCCCATAATTGTACTCATTTTTCTGGGGTACATGATTTACAGATAATTACTCCAAAAAACATAAGGGTATGGATGCCCATTCACAACTATCCAAATGACCTCTATTTAAGCCCTCACAATTACTTTGTGATGTGGAATACAAATTACCGCACTATCAACCATTTCTTTTGCACTGACATTTGAGTGCAAAATCTCTTTAAAATCATTATGTTTACAAGGCCCTCTTTGCTTTAATATCATTATTTCGATTTTCAGCTCAGTTGTAGTTGTAGAATTTAAAACAGTTTACACTAAAATACATGAGATGCCATAACAAGCCAGCATAATAACTGCTTAACAAAAGCTACAACAAGGCACAACACATATTATTCCATAATAATTTCGAAGGAATTTTGTGGAAACTTCTACTGGTGTTATAATAATTATTTAACTACACAAACAGGAACTCTAGCTTTATAGCTACTAAAGTATGTACAACTAAATCACGAATGTAAATTCATATAACGAGTTTAGCTTAATGAAATCAGTACGTTTCGGTTTGAACAGTAGGAATGAATAAATTAGTAAACTTCTGTAGGAATGTCTTCTTTCCTCCAGGACGTCGAAATATCGGTTTGAAACTTCAGGATAACAGAGCTCCTCACAATCCGAAGAATTATCTAAGCAATGTATCCGTTTATATCAAAGTAGCATATATCAATACTTAAATGCATTTTGATCTGCAAGTTCGACCATTAGATGTTTGATTAAGTCTCCATCTAGCTCTGCAAAACTTTCGGATTTAATTACAGCAGTTAAGTGATGAAGCATGTACTGGAATGTAAATTCTTCCAAGTCCTGAAAAATAAACAACCAAGTATGCATATTTTAAAGACATACGTCAATATTTCGACAGACAGGTGTTAAATTGAAATACAAATTCCTCTTACTTTCGCATTGTACTGCATAGCTGATGAGTATAATTTAGCGGCGTTATCGATCGTAATTGACTGCTTGATTAACGTTTCGCATTGACAGCGAAGCTTCGTTTCGCAGTAGTAATTAGCAAGTTTCAGCAGATCTGTATACACGTGGTAACATGGCATTAACACTTATCACAGATCCTTTCAATGCGCTAAATACGCTATACCTACAACATATGTATGTACATTCGATAAAGGTTATAAAAATATTATACTTACCAACAGCATCTTCTGGGGGTAGATCTATTTTATCAGTGTACAAGTAATGTAAAAATGATCGGAACACCGGGAACCTCACCGACTGATCAACTGTCAGTACCCTAATTAATTAAGACAGGTTAAACCCACACCAGATTGACGGTATAAATTAACACTATTTTCGAAGTTCAAACAAAAAGGAGCTTACGATTCGTTGTTTTCCTCCCATTTGCCTTGAAACATACATCTGAAATGCTCGGAACGAATCCGTAGAATCGCTTTGTGGGCGTGAATGGTTTTGCCTTCTACGATAAACTGAATATCACTTGTTTTCTACACGAAAAATAGAAGACAAATTAAGATAACAATCTACGAATATATATGAAATACACATATGGTAATTTATTACCTACCGGATCGTCAAACGCTAGTTTCAATGCATCCACAATCCCCAATTCATCAAAATGCTTGGCTTCGATGGGTTTCCAAGTCACTGAAGGAGTTGAGTAGCAAGCGAAGATGTCATCCATCGTTTTGAAATTGGTTTCAACCGGAGTTACAATAGCTTGACCCCTACACTGACCCCACATGTACACTTTTGTATGTGTTTCACAGGCACTTATGTGGCCGTAGTGAGTTCCAGCAATGTCAATTATTCTCCCAATGTCAGGCGCAACCCGCGTTGGAGATGAAATATTTGATTTGTGTCCTGTGCCCAGTTGGCCATAAGAATTTGCTCCCCAAGAATACAGGACGCCATCATCAGATAACGCCAGCGTATGTGCGGTTCCGCAAACAAGCTAAAACATATTAATACAGCCAGAATGAAGAATTGGGCATTTTGCTAAAGGCATAAAATATAGATAGATCAGCTCATTCTCACCTTTGTGATAAAAGCAGCGGGTATCATTACTTTGGTCGGGTTATACTGATTAACCGTGTTTCCTATTCCCAGTTGACCGTTGCCATTATATCCCCAGGCATAGACCTATAAGTGGATGAATATGAAGTAATTACACAATTGTCTCATACATCAATAATTTTTAATAATTGCCTGAATTTGAATTCCTCCTTGCTCACCTCCCCAGTCTCGGAAATCGCAAATGATGAAGTCTGGCCACAAGCTATACAAACAATTTTGCAATTTCCTATAACCGCGGAAACTCTCCTCGGAGTAGGCTGATTAGCAGTAGATCCACAACCGACTTGTCCCGAGCTGTTTTGGCCCCAAGCGTAAATGTCTCCATCCGATGTCAATGCCATCGTATGATGACTTCCACATGCAACCTGTATTACTTTTTTCCCAGTCAAGCTTCCAGAAACCAGGGAAGGAACTACAGTTTGGCAACTATTTCCTAATCCCAACTGGCAAAATCCGTTGTGACCCCAAGCGTAAAGCAGTCCATCATTTGTGTAAGCTACCACATGAGGACCCGCTCCGTAGCTAAATCCTATGGAGGAACCATCAACATCAAGCATCAATTAATTTCATGACCACGTTAATATAATTTCCGTACGGCTTCCAACTTATTTTCATGACCTTTATCTCTGACCCACCTTTGATCCCTTTATTGCAAAGTGCATCCACTTTCATTGGAGTTAAGCTAGACGTCAGACTCTCGACACCAAGGCAACCAGCACTGTTGGACCCGAGACTGTAAACATCATCATTCTTCATCACCATTATAGCTTCATGGCCCAAATTACCTGTTGAAATGACAGAATACATTGCATTTTTGATATTTTTAAAAATTCATCCTACATAATCCACATCAAAACTTTAGCGCTCAGCTCACCACTTCATCGCACTATTATTATGCTTAATATTGTATTTAACGTAGATTCTAAATCACGCAGTAGGTTCATTGATATGCGCAGTATACTTAAATATTATCAGTATTAACAAATGTCAGCTGTGATTAAAATACCGAAATAGATCTCTATTTATTAATAACTGCCGATGTTATACATGTGGAGGAAAATCACCAACAACAAGTCAGCAACCAGGAAACCAAACAAACAAATAATGGTTTTATGCGCTGATGGTAGTGAGATTGCTGTGGTGCTAAACGTTTAAATACAAGTGATTTCAATACGAAAATAACTAATAACATATCTGTTCATTTACAGCTGGCGCAATTTATTATAAATTCATAAAAGATTAAGAATATATGCGTTTTCTACCTACAAACATAACCATATTTTATAAAAAGCATTTTACGAAATAACGACACTTATTATAAGGTAAACAAATATAATTTATAAAAATATAAGCGACGAAACCCCAGACTTGAGGAAATGCAATTTTGTGACACAATTGTCCATTGTCTATTTCAATAAAACAGGCTTAAGCAATAATCAATACACAATAATGAAAGTAAAAACCTAAAGAACAAAAGTCAATGGATAGTTAATAAACAACAAAACATAGCCTTTATAATCATAATAACCATGATTATTATATTTTTTACCATTATTATAACTATTATATTTTCTATCATTATTATAATTATTTCTATCATGATTTTTATATTTAAATTATTTTTTATTCTTATTATTAAATCTTTGATTTATGAAAATGACATGAGGAATAAAATTCTTCAAAAAATCAGCTGATTATCAGCTGATATGCCAATATTGCCATATCCTATATACTAAGTAATAACTGTAAATGCTGTGTAATATTTATATTTTAATTATTTACAAAACTAATTATTTTTGCTCTTAGTACCAACAAATTTGGTAAATAATTCTTATATACTTACCAAACACCGTCGCAATTTTGACGTTCGTCACAAATTCCGGATCCAGGAGCCCAAAAATCGTCCAGTGTCGGAGCTCCATCATATCATTCTTGCACCTCTCACTCGTTTTAATATTAAAAGCTTAAAAAATAAAATGTAGCAAAATTTAATCGTGTGGTGTGGGTATCAAATGTTTTTAATTAATGTGCGACCAGTCTTTGAGTCTCCAGTCTTTCGTATGTAGCAACAACAGGCGGTCTTATAGATCGGTTCGGTGTATTTATATACGGGAACTGTACGTATAAAGTACGGACTTGCTAATTTAAAATTACGTTTTTAAATACGTTAAATAAAGTTATATTAATACGCATATATGATGTAACGGGACAAAATGAAACCTGAACATGTGAACATTAACAATAGTCTTATTATATTATTAATTTGCAATTAAATATCACATATCTCTCAATTGTTCTTGGGACTTGTTGGAAACAATGAAAAATTGAGATTATTAAAAATTATAAAAAGAATGCACGTCTATCTGTTATAGCAATAGGAAATGTATCAAAATTGTACTTATTGCAATAAATTGTATAATGTGATAGTAAATAATGTAATGTTGCAATGTGCAGTTTTTGTGCTCTGACTTGTTCTTCCTATACAAGAATATCAGCAGGGAAGAGTCAAAAGCCAAAGTATGAGCAAATGATAAAAGGGAATATTATTATTGACAGCAAAGAGTTACAGGATCGGTTTTTGCTTCATATTTACATTAATGTATTGTACATATAACATACTTTACATACAAACTTTTACGTACAAACCTTACGTACATACTTGACGTACAAACTTTACGTACGTACGTAAGTATTTTTGTACATACAAAAATCAAGAATTTATATACTTTAACTATAGTTAGATAGGCTCTTATATTCCTCAAACTGTATTTAAATAAACACTGTGTATATTATATACAGAGATAAAAGTGTTTTTGCTCTGTAAGGAAAAAGACTGTTATTGACCTAAGCAACTTAAATGCATGGAGTGTAAAAAGTGACTCTTTTGGTTCAAGTTGGTAAAGTGAATCAACTTTGGGTTGGAATGGAATAATGAAAGGTATATGGAATCACACGTAAATATAAGCAATTTCCCTCTTTGCTCGGCTCCTTCTTGCTTATTGACGGAGGAACGATCCTTTATAGTTTTGAGCTTTGCTTTGGTTTGAACTCCAAGGACGAGAGCTCACTGCCTTGGCAATGCAAAGTTTAGGAATGGAATGATGAATGAGCAGGAAGAGGATACGATTTTTCTATCAACGACCTATGTATATTTACAACATCAACAACAACAACAGCACTGACAACAACACTGCTCTGTGGTTGTTGTTGTCGTTGGAGATTCTGCAGCAGCTTTACTGCTTGCAGCTAAAATAGTCTGTAGGTACATAGTATGTTGCATAGGGATACTGTAGGGATCTTGTTATGATGGAGAATGTTGGTGAAGGAAAAATCATTCTCATTCATTGAGAGATAACTACTGCTTCTTCATCGTCCGGGGTAACTCTTGTCAAAAGTTGCCCTTGCCGGATCTTATATAATTTGTAATAAAAGTATTATTATTATTTGTAGCTGCATTATGATTTCTTCTCCGACGAGCCCCATGCGTAATTTTTTATTATTATTGCAAATTATTAGCTGTATTGTGTGTTTACATTACTTACTTAGGTATAGACTTAAGTAGTAATTAACACTGGCAGAGTGAATACTTCAAAACCTGCCAAGATAATAATAATTATGAAAGTTAAACAGCGCGTATATTCATTGTATTTTATTACTTTTATATTCCTTCAATATGGCGTGGTAGAAGTGAGAAATACAGAATTTTATCATTATTGATGACGTGAGGACACGGGGAATATTAGTTGGTGGTGCTGATTGTTCATGTGTACTGTTCCTGTGTCCCATACACAAGTAATAGTAATAATATAGTACCAGTATATTAATTTACAGTATAGTTTCTTAAGTTAAACGCCGGTTATTAATGTAAGCCACAATTGGTTGTAAATGGGTTACTGTAGTCATCTTGTTAGGCATAACCTAACCTGGTGATCCTCCTCTCGTCGGTAATAAATACCGATTTCTATAGTAGAGTACTAAAGCTATAGAGTTTTTATATAGCTTTACAAAATTGATTTTTACAGAATGGATTGGCAAGACTGCACGAAGGTGAGAATGATTAGCGGAAAAGGGATAAGCGATTAGGAATGATGATGTTCTAATTACTACTTCCCACTATCTATTATTGGTTGTTTACATACACTCCACGTTATGTTTAAACGAGATCACCTAATAATATTATGAAGTAAAAAACATTTCGACTCTAGCTATGTAGTACGTAAGTATAACACAGACGAATAATATTATTATACTTCTAACTGAACACACTATCGGTCTGTACTATAATGTATACTTATGTGTAGACCTTTATCTGGCTATTATTTAATTTAGTAATAATGTAGAATGTAATAAAAAATGTAAATAAATCATCTTACCATGTGCTCCCAAGCTGATAGGACTTTGAAATAAAAAATGCATGGAGCACATGCAAGATATCACGTTACACAGGATTGTTTTTGTAATAATTTCCTATATGTGGACTCATACGAGCTGTATTATATGTATGCCCTTATTGTTAGCATTTAATATTTTATCTGTATATTGCCGAGTTAAGATGAATTGCACAAAAATTGCACTAAAGTCAAAGGTTGGAAGATATTAAAGAAATGAAGGCTGCATGCGGTTGAGGGAATGTGATGAGAAAATTTTAAGAAATTTTATATATCAGGGTTTCCAGGTTTGTAATCTTTTTGAAACGATAAAAAAATTACCAGTCATGGATTTTCCGGTAGAATAAATTATTGATGCTCCGTGGACTGGGATGGAAAATATTTTCGCCGAAACAACAGGTTTCAGTTGTCACTGCTCTGTTTTTTATACACTGCTGAATATTTATTACTGTTTGAAATATTTCTCACGAACTGAGCATTGAATTGTTGAATTTTTTATGCAAAAATTAAACATAGTTGGAATTGTAGTAGTTGTCATAAACTATATATACGTATATGTATATATGACGCATGGTTGAAAGTTACTATTATTCTTCTAACAATAAATTCTGAGTAGCGTTCAGTTAATCAGGCAGAAACTTCCATACTCTGCGTGTGTAACACATAATATGTGTTGAAGGGATTTATTTCAAGACAGGCTTGTCAAATATTGAGGAAGTATATAATAAGTATCTGTGTATGTGTATAGTTTCATACTACCATGACAAATTTTAAAGCGTTTATAGTAGAGAATGTAAGTTCACATATGCGTTGGTAATAAAATTCATACTTGTTATTTATTCTACAGCCCAAGTTTGACGCCGAATGTTTGATGTTCTTAAGAAAACAATTTTCAAAAATATCTCAACATTAAGTCAGAAATTCGTATATAATGTATTGAACAAAATATCTATAAAAATTTGTTTAAACAAACATCAGAAATAATATTAATAATAATATTCTCATCCCATCTATTTTTACAAGTATTTCTCACATGTGTTATTTTTTGGTTTCCTCAATAAGAAATCCCAGGAAGCCATGAATGTATTTTGAATTAACATTTGTTTTGCTTGTTTTTGGGCTGATTTTGTTGGACTCTAATATGAATACATAATGATGTAAAATAGATGTTCATAGAAAGCGCCGAATTAAAGCTCATTCTAGTAAGAATACATGTAGGTATATGTATACACATACATGATAGACGATTTAAATAAAAGTAAAAACTGTACAAAGCTAAAAAAGCAAATGCAAAACAACAACAAATGCGCACAAAATTAAATTGTTTAAATAACCAAATTAATTGTTTAAACAACAAAAAATAGCAACCATCTTAAAGCAAGTTATAATAATTATGTATGCTAGTTGCATAATAAACGACAATAATATATCTACAGCTCATGCAGCATCCAGCATTTATTTCATCTATGCCACTAAACCTTTTCGACTTTGGATTTTGATAGAATTTGCTTGCATTCACTGCACTGCATTTAAAAAACTGAATGTTTATTGAATACAATTTACCTTGCAATGTTCTTATATCCATATACACACGCAAGCATGGACGAATGCCATTATTGTATAATTTATAGTTTCAGAAAAGTTGGCGATTCTGTAACGTGGATTCGTTCCATTAATTTAAAATTTCATAATTTGAAACAATATCTACACAATGATAAAATTTCCTCCAAGCGTCGGTCTTCTTGTGAGTATACGAAAGTTTCGCTTGCTGATTTGAAGTGTTTTACAGGAGAACCTGAAACGGAAACAACTATAGGTACAAGGTACACATTTACACATTATATACTTTATACTTTATAGCAGAGCAGTAAAGTCCGTAATAAGTTGTAATCATAATGAGTGTGGCTACAAAATCACCACATAGCGTAATATTCAGGACCATAAAGAGGCTCTATCTCCCTTTATTATATCCACAATCCAGACTAAAATGCCCTGGTTTTTGTCAGCGTCGGTCGTTCTCAAAATCAACAAACTGCATCTTCAACTGTAATGTCATTAGGGAGAACAACATAGGACAATGTAGTATAGTATTATGTATACGTAGATTTCATTCCACGCATTTCCTGTACACTCATCTCTCAGGATTAGGGACACACGTTCTTTGTAAATTAGAATATACCCCTTTACAGTGAAATTATCCTTTGAAACTACAACACTTGCAGCACGATTCACAGCTGCACAGCCGTTTTTAATTTGATTCTCTGGATTTAGTGCCTTACATTCATTTTTAGCATTTGGTTTTTTATTAATGTAGAGTTGATACAATATTTGAAATAAAAATAAAATTTATAAAACCAATTTATAATAATTAACTAAGAAATAAAATACTAAAAATATAAGAATGAAATTAATAATAAAAGCGTAAATATGCATAAAGTATAGATAAATATATGAAAAACAAAAAATGATGCAGAATAATATGCTCAAAATATATAATAACGCAGAGTAATGCAGGATTGCATCACAAAATTTGTAAAACAATGCAGAAAATAATAATAATTTAATAAAATAAAAGAGCCTAAAATATGGCAATTTATAACATCCCATTAGCACATCGATTATGACATGAATATATTTCTAGCAATTTGCTTCCTGCCGTAATAATTCAGTGGTAATTGTGGGAATAAGGAATTAATTGGTGGGTCCGTATGGGTTGAGCTGTTCAGGTTTAGTCTCTTTTGGCTCATAAAACTTCCTTATCATTCAATTTCCATGCCCTATCTTTATTCGCATCTTTTTTATTTCTTCTCACTCCTTCAACCACTCCAACCTGCCGTATATTCATTTATCATCTATGCTAAATATGTACATGGGTATGTATCCCATATACAGATGGTATTTCCGTATAAATTACAATTCCAAAGGTTTCACATACATATGATCCGCAAATATTTGGTTTCATTCATGGGAAAGTAATAGTAAAGTAATTAACTGAAACTGCCTTAATCTTGAAGAAAAGCTAATATATGAGGGAACACATTTCATAAAAGTTGATGGCAATAAGAGGTGAAGGCCCGACTGAGATTATCCTCACTTGTACATGGGTTGAAAGGAAGGAATGAATAGAAAAGTAACATGTTACAGACGGTGGAATGGAATGTATGTACATTTTGAAGTGCACTTAAGTACTGTGGAAAGTATACGACTAAAATTTCATCTCTAATTTCTCCAGTGCATAACAAGTGGATGTCAACTGTGTTTACACATGTGCTTGTTTTGATTACTCTGGACGAGTGTGATCATATTTGGGACCAGTCATTAAAAAGACTTAATTTAATGCAAGACCGCAAACAATAAGTTTTAAATGGTTGTTGACAAACCGTTCCCTGGAGTCCTATCATAAATTCAACGGTAGAGAAGCTTGGATTTGATGTTCAATATCCCGCGGTACTTGAGCTGAAACCCTACGTAAAAGAAAGATTCCATGCCTGCGCCAGACTCCGTAAGCGCAATGACAATTTTCTGTTCTTCATTCCAGTTTAGTTTTACCAAGGCAAGGCAAGAATAATTTTCTGCCAGTCAGCCTGGGATATAGCGGGTGTGAGACTGGAGCTGTATTATGTAAATGTCTCCCAAGCTCTCTTCTATTGCTCTCTCTCTCTCTTTCGCATCCGTTCACCCGCCGTGTGTTGGGCTCATCGCTTTCCAGGGATATAGTATACCCGCATATACTGTACGTGGGAGTCGAGCCGCCTTCTCTCCATTGCTTTCTAACCATAAGTGAGGCTCTTTCAGGGTTTTCTCCAGAATTAAATTTTTATTGCTCTACTTACTCCATTCAATTAGCTTAATTCCAATACAATCCTCAGATCTTTCCCTCCCGCCTGGAAATTCATATGTATTCGCCAACTTATTTCCAAATTGCTGATTATAAACTACAACACTGATTATTTAAATTAACATGTATCTGACAATCTTATTCACTCATTGGTTTAAATGCCACTTGCCGAATGGCTCTGCCGTAGATACCTAGCCTGTATAAACATAATCATGGTATGTCTTAATGCACGGGTGTCGACTCAGCCATTAAAGGTAATGCAGGGAAATTAGCAAGGAAAATCTCTGCAGCAACGACGAGAGAGAGAGATGAAGAGAGAGAATGAGAGAGAGAGGTCGTGTGGGTGGGAGAAATGCTGCTCCATTTGGGAAGTATCTTCTCATTTTTGCACAAGTATGTTTATTGGAAAGTAAAAGCGAGCTTGCAGGTACGTGTTCGGGAATAAATAAATGTCTGCAAAATAACATGCTGGTGAGTGTTTGCAAGGTAAGTATTTTTAATCGAGGATTTGTGTAGATACTCAATGACGGAGTGGTGAGGGTGAGAGAGACATGTAATTCGGAATTAAAGTCGAGGAAAGAGTGAGTGGAGACAGGCTAGACTAGAGACTAGACAGAAACTGGCGAGTATAGCTAAGTTTCGGGTCAGGAAGAGATGTTTAGAGAAAAAGCACAGGAGGTTGCAAGCATCAGCATTGGTTTTGCTACCTTATTAACTTGAGGGAGCTTTAGCTGTGTGTGTGTGTGTGTGAAAGAGAGAGAGAATACTACTACAAGAATAAGATGAACTTATATGTTTCGTACGCGGATCATGAGGATGGTGGTGTATTTTCTACCAAAACCAGCCAGACCCGCTTGCTTCTTGCCTGCCTGCCAGCCAAGCCAGAACCCCAGCTTTTTAGCTCTTATAATACATTTCGCAGACGGCTTCAATTGTCCACATATCCTTAGACAGAGGAGCGAGAAAGAGAGATACCTGACTGGAGGAAGCAGAACCAGAACTTAATATATTCCCTCATGGAAGGTCCTTGTGTACACATAGAGACCGGAGAGACAGAAGAGATTTCAAGAAGTATTTCTATAGCTGTTGCAGAGTGAGGATACTGGGTAATATAGTACAGAACACCCGCACGAAACCATTTGATACGGGTTGTAGGAGTGGTGCAGCTTAAGAGTGGAGAGACGGTAGGAAGGAGTTGTTAGTGTGAGACTTGGATTGATACGTATAGGAACAGGGAATCGGGTATTCTCGGACAAGGGCGTTGAGCGCAGGGCGCAAACCCGATTGTCAAAAATGGATTCCGCTGTGAAATTAGGGCGAAAATTGTTGGGATTTTAAAAAATATTATCGGATATTTTCACTTTTTCATTTGTGTTTCTACTCGTACATTGAAGTCCTTGGGGTCACCTGAATACTCCTCCTCTTTTTCCCTTTTTCCCTACCTATTTATTTGCATCTCCGTCGGTTTGATCACTTTGAAACCATCATCAGAGCTCCTCGTCATCATCGTGCAATCATCCATCATTTTCATTCAATTGTTTCCTAAGTGCTCTAACATTGTCAATTCCACTTGGCAGTTTAAAAGCCAGACAAGGTTCCTACCGGAAAGTTTTTCAACTTCAAAATTCCACTTATTTCCACATTGTTCTCGAAATAATTAACTTAATTTACATTTTATAACTGAACTTTCAGCAAATTACAATTGAGTCGGGTTTATTGTACATTACTCTCTTGAACTCAAAATAATCTTTTCATACCAGGGGATCACATCTAAATTGCAAGTATACCTCAAGTCTAATAATCATCGGCCTGTAGACAAAAAATTTCAGTTCTCAGTACAAGATTCGGTCAAGAAAGGAAAATATTGTTTTCTTCTGTCAAAATTTATTACTCTCAACGCCGGACGTGTGCCCTGATTTCACGCCTTTCAGTAAATGTTTCTCCATTTGCTGACTTCAGGAATTCATTCAGAAGTAAAATCAGCGACGAAAAGATTGACAATTTTTACCTCAAGTTTGATCTTCCAATTCCACCATGCTCCACACTGCCATTACATTATAGCTCTTTTGAAATTAATAAGAAAGTTAATTTCTAGCAGAAATTACATTATTAATTTCTTTTCATTGCTTTGTAACACTTAAATAATCTTGAGAGCGCAATTTAATACCAGATTCAGTAGTACATGTATTGTGGAATGTTCTGAACGGAATTACAAATTTGGTGTGAATTTAACAAGCTTATTGAGATTTTAGGAACGAAAGGCGACTGATCTCTTTTAGCATATTGAGTCAGACCCTCCCTTGGAGACAATCAGCCTCAATATTCTTTAAAGGTTTACTGTTAAATTTATAATACAAACCAGCTTTTCCGTCAAGGATTTTTACTCTTCTTTTGATTTCCTGAGCACTCACGTCAATGACTCGTCTGTATGAAATCTTTTAAGCTTCAACCCATGTTTTCACGATTGGACATACCGCTCATCGCATCCAGTTCCAGTTTTATCTATAGTTATATTATCATTGTCATTATCTCTATTATTTACGTGCAGCTGTGCTGTCGTCAAAGTTCAAGTGTGACACAAGTTTCACGTGTCAAGTCCAGTCTCACTTCCTTGTATTACCACTTCGGTGCTATTTCATTTTTCCTTGGGGGACTGCCAGCCAAGGCAGGCTGCACGTCCATGTTACGTCGGAGGGCACTGCCAATTTGAATTTGTAAGTTTTACAGCTTTTCTATATTTTCTTGGAGTTATTCTATGTCAAATGTCGTCAAAAACAACCTTATGTACATACGTAATATTACTATTATTTCAATCGTCCCCTGTGTTTATCGCGTTAAATTAGTACGATTTAGGTAGTAAAGAATAATAAATTATTGAAAAATAGAGGACAAGTACAGAAAACAAGAAGTCGTACAAGAAACTATAACTCATAAAAGAAATATATTTTTAAGCTCTACTCGACCAGAAATATCCCCAGTTTGACTTACGAGCACTGGGATTATATTAATAATTCATAGAAGAGCTTTTATCCAAATTAACTTGAGTTGAATAGCTGTAAATATTTTATACTGTAAGAAGATAAAAATTTTAATGCTTGAGGGTGTTGCGGATTACTTGAATGGTATAAAGTATGAATACAGAAAAATCCTGATAGCTCCTCTGATCGTCATGTGTGGAGCCCCCAATAGGTTTTCCTCAGGTATGATTTTATGATCCCTTTGAATACAGCGTATTTGTGGCAATACGTTATGCTGTTCGCAGGCTACTTGACCCCAGAGAGATATTTGCGAAACTTTTCCCTGCACAAATTTGTCTGACAAGAGGATAAAGGGACCAGAAAAAAAACTTTTAGGATTAAGTTAAAAAATTATTACAGATTTATATTCTGCGGAGGAAGGAATCAGGATAGTTATGGTAGTTGAGACAAATACGGCTATTAACTCTAAATAAAGATAAAAAATTTGTCATATTTTAAATCAATGTTTAAAATGCATAAGATAAACATTAGTAAAAAGTGTGAATGCTTGAAGGAGGGGAGGAGTACATACATTATATGCACCTACATATGTATGACCTATATGTGCGTGAAATATGTAAATACATGGGTTAATTATATGGAATATTATTTGCAGGAACGCGTGTTGATTGTGCGATGCTTTGGGTGGGCAGCTTGGCGGCGGCATGCCTCCGCCGCAGCAGTTGCTTTCATCCTGTGTGTCATTCAAGTGTCTCAATCTTTACCTCAAGGTTCGGAAACTTTGCTTACTTGATTAATCATCCGCGTGATTTCTCTTTTCACACGCACTCACCATTGAGTCTTGTATGTAATTACATATGGTTTTATGATATCCTCATATTCCCACAAATCCTCTCCACATTATCCTATCGCTTTATGTCCGTGGAAGCTATTGGTTCGGATTCGAAGGAGGAGAGAAGGATAAAGGAAATTGAGCCTTTTATTTCCTGGCCTTTAATTATAGAAAGACTATATGAGGAGCTCATCTGAAGATGAAATTTGTCTATACCGATAACCTGGGTATTTTTAGATACCTAAAGAGCTTCATCTTTCAGCTACATGAAATTTTTTTTGGAAAATATTTGAGACAATAGACAGAATTCTGTCTTCAAGAAGATAGATTGACGATATAGAAGAGCAAGGTAAACATTGAGAGTGAAAGGGTGGATTAAAATCTTTATTGTGGGTCTTTTTAGGTGTACCTCGTTCTCTTCATTTTGATATCAGCTCTATTACCGTTGAGTGCTCCTTCAGATTCTATCAGCTCATCTACTGTAACATCGATTTGCAAAGCACGAACATGGCCCAATTTTTGTTCCACCTTGCAAAACTTTACACTTCTCAGCGAAAGGGCTCAGAAAGAACTCACAAGACAAGAGGACATGGCTCGACAAATGTTTTGCGACATGGTCCGGCTGCTGGAGAAAATCGACTGCGAACAGCCGTACAGTGTCAATCACAACCAAAGTCTCCAATGTCAAGTAAGTGTTGTTGTGTAGTTGGTCTCATTTAGGAGATTGGATAGAGAAGATGACAGACGGGAGAGTGGAAGAGTAATAAAGAAAGAGTAGGATATTTTTGGATCAGAAAGGAATTAGAAGTATGGAAGGGGAGTAACGCATGTAGAGAAAAGAAGGTGAAAGTTATTAAATTGGATGGTTTGTGATAATGCCAGTAAGCTGTTGCGTGAGCATGATGATGAGTCTATGTATGATATATATTTCAGGATGCGTACAGAGACTGGGCCTGCAGCATGATCGCAGGCGACGTCGAGGTCGAGTCTATGTCCGAAAACGACGGCAGAAGTATACCACCAAGCCGTTTAACCATGCATTTCCATAGTTGTGATTCAATCTGCCATAGAGTCCTGAGAGTGTGTCCATACCTCACACCAGACAGATTCCAATTAAAAGAAACAGGAATTCATGGTAATTCATCAACTATTCTTACCCTTCATCCATCACAATATGGTGGCCATCCAGCTTTCTACTGTCCAACTCTTTCTGGCGCCAAGTTCTCCGCTCTCGAGTCGAGAAGCAAGGGAATATCTGATCGCCATCAGTACTTTTATCGAAATGCCAGTGAAGTGAACTTAACTGATGAATTATTAAGTAGTAATGACACGTACTGCTGTTGGACTTACTCGGCGGCTCTAAAAACCGAAACGATTAGTTTATTTGAAGAGGAGCCCGTAGAGTATGGTAAAGTCCCTCATCAATACACCACGGAGAATCAAGTGCTGATACAGTGTTTACATGCTCCTGGTGACCCTTATTTAGGAGAAGGTCATGATTCAGATGAAACTTCGGCAGAAAGTGATTTCGATAAGGTTGCTAGTGGCGGTGGTGGTGCTAGTTCTATGGTGGCGGCAGATCAGTCTGACTCGCAACCCTCCACATTGGCCTTGTCCAGGGCAATCAAAGCGGCTGATATAGATGTAACGGAAGGAGACACAGGAATCCTTCCCGGGGATAGTTCCGAAGCAAGCTATTATGAAAGAAACTATTACTACGATGTATCACCGCGTAGTAAGTCAGTTCAAAAAAGAAACAATTATAACTTCCTAAATCTAGTTTCCTCGTCCAGTAAACAACATGAGCAGCAGTCATCGTCGTCAGTGTTGAGCAGTGGCGAAGGGGACGATTCTGAGGGCCTGTATGGTGGGCCGTTGATAGATGATGATAACGAAAATGTTGGTCTGTTAGTAGGTGACCATCATCACCAAAGTGAACTTGAAATAGGAAAGAATAGAAAGGAGACACGTCATGGTCAACAAGAGGCTACTATACTGGACGAAGAATTTATCTCAACGGTTAGTGTTCGAGTGGAACGATCCATTCTTCAGGGACAAAATGGTGAGTCTCACCAACCATCTTCAGCATTGTCTTCAGCAAAGTCCTCGGCAAGCCGACAAACTCTCTTTATTCAACTCCCTGTCAGTCTGCCAACGTTGAAAATGCCAGTTATCACCATCCACCATAATCGTTGTTTTCCTGTGTTATTATTCTTGTTGCTAATAATATTACTACTAATGGTACTATTAACGACAAATTTCCTGCCAATATTACTATTATATACTACACCTTACGTTTCGTCGAATTTTGTTGTTGAACAATTTAACGACGACAAGCGAGATCGGAGGTGGCGAGCAGGAAATGTACTTAAGCCCGCCATTCCTCCCGTCCCCACTCAACTTCACTCCGGTCTCGTTGTATTCCGTGAGCACAATGAGATCAACATTGCAAGAAATAATAGCAATGAGTACTACTACTACCATCACAACACTTTTAGTGGAGCAATCTTCAAACAAATTCTAACTGTTCGTAGTCAACCGAGTCAATACTTAGTTTATATTAAGCTGATGATTTCGTCTCAAGTTCAACAGTTACTAGGCAAACTTAACAAATTGATTCGATTTTCAACTCAGAAATTAATTATGAGGATGGTGGGTGCTCGAGAACATGTTGTAGCGATAGTTCATAATATTAAACACAGTCTCACCACGATCATCGTCTGGACATCACTTGGACGTAAACACCAAGACCTTCAAATGCTTCATCTCCTTCGTAAGGCAAAAAACATCCAAAGGAATAATAATAATCAGAGTATAAATTATTATTATAATATTTGTCCAAAGCAAAGTCATACTGTAGTGACCAACGAGCTCACACATGGAGTTACTTTGGATATTAGTAGGACAGAATACCCAATATGTAGACTACGCTTCGTCGTTCACAGGCTAAGTAGTTACTTTGGCCTGGAACTACCATTATTATTGTTCTTTTTCAACTGTACGCCAACACCTGGATGTACCTCTATAGTGAACATGATGAACATGATCTGGATCAGTCTGTGGCCAAGCTGTACTGTTCTCTTCCTCACTC
The DNA here is from genome assembly GCA_034696945.1 of Lipothrix lubbocki. Taxonomy (NCBI): domain Eukaryota; kingdom Metazoa; phylum Arthropoda; class Collembola; order Symphypleona; family Sminthuridae; genus Lipothrix; species Lipothrix lubbocki. The sequence continues at coordinate 62,925 of JAQGAK010000335.1, forward strand.
CAACCATGACAAGGTTAAGTTATTATCTATCTAGTAACGACACTCGGAGCATGGGGCGCAGCGTGAGTAAAACTTATTGTAGCACAATTACCGTAACTATTATTATTATTACTAATACTATGGAACAGTTGACTTCTAGAAATTTCTCCAGGCCATTGTTATTACTAGTATTACTAACGTTAATACCACGGCTAGTATTGTTATTAATAACCATTTTAAAGCTATTCATTCCCTGGAGTGTTGTTCCTCATCATCAATTAATAATTATTCTCATAATAATTTTGCTGGTGGTGACGAATAACGAAATAACGATTAGGCGTGGTCAGTCCATTCTTCCCAAGACCGCGTGACATACACTCCACGAGCAACAATCAGCGTTCATTTATAGCGCATCGAATACAATCACTGAGGTCAATTATATTATTATAAATAAAATATATAAATTATAAATATATTAAATTATTCAAAATTCGCTAAGTTCTTCATTACTTACAACCACATGGCGCACATTTACGCCTGGCTCTTCTCCGGTCGGTCCAACTCCCTTATATTCCTTACAGTCAATTCTCTATCTTTTCCATATAAATTTATAAATATAGACAAAACTATATTTTCTGGCTCATTCCGGTTGCTTTTCACGCTGCCATTAATACATATGGTTTTGCAGCAATATGTTGCAACGTAGCAAGCAAGCCACCCGCCATAACTGTGTATTTACAACCCTTCCATCCTCGAACTTTCTCTCTTTTACCTCTGATTATTTCTGCAGCTTACATTTTTTATCTCCATCCTAGAAAACATCACCCAACCCTTTTTATGCTTGCCTTGCTCCAACTTGATTGCATACAACCAAAAAATTTTTATGACGGGATGAGTTAGTAAAAATGCAAAATACTTGTTCACAGTATAGGTAGCACTGCAATGGCTTTATGCTTTATCGTTTTTTCAGTCTAAAAATAGTCATATGTCCCTTCCATTCGTAACCATCCCGTGTTTTGACAAACAGCAAAGGAATTCTAAAGAACTTACTGTCGAATAATGTTTCCTACATTAGACCATATAGCGAAAGCATAGAAGTCAATTCCTGTTAAAATACGAAAAGAGCTCCGAGTGGCACTCCTTTTCCACTTCCGTTCTAGTAGCAACCGATCAATTGCAGTACATTTTTCCCATACACGTACATATACAAGGAATATAGTGAATCCCTTACATTTTTTATCTGTTGACACGCAGTTTTGCCTCGGAATTAGATTCATGAGAAATATCTGCACAATAGGAAGAAAATATGGAGTATTTGTGGCTGCCTGAAGCTGAAAATAAAATAAATAATCCCCTGGTCTTTGGCTTCACTTGTAGACTTGTACGAATAAGCCTTCTGATTATACATTATTTACCTGATTTTACATATAACTAAATGCAATTTGTCATTTGTAATCAATTTGTATTTGTTTGATTCCGTGAAAACAATTATTACCATCTTGATTTTACTAAAATGATATATGTGTATAGTTGGAACCACTTTCTCCCAGAACTTGTCTGAGAATCGTCTGAGAGCAACAATTTTCATTCACTTTCGCTCCTGAAAAGACAGTTGAGGAAAATCGGAATATTTTATGCATATGAAATTCTTCTATATAATATGAAACGGTGATTAAAATTTTACGGAGTAAAAACAGCAATTTTTGTAGAGAAATTTTTCCATTTACAAAAAGTGTTCATATTTACCTTTTTTGCTAATGTTATTAATGATGATAGTAACGAATATATGTGTGGGCATGTATGCAGATACTTTTAAAATAATCTTGTAAAGGGTGTGCATTTGTATATGTGTAGGCTGATCATTTTTCTTAAAAAAATAACACATTTATGGCGTGCTTCCAAGTAGAACTCTCCACTAAATCAGATTCCACTTACCAGCTGGATTACTGGTAATAAAAAATCAGAAACGGAATATTAGCAGTTGCCAAAACATTTTATAACAAGTAGCTCATAGGTTGGTCATTAGGGATAATTATTGTGAATATATAGCGAGTAATTTGGTTATCTTTTGCAACCTCTGGTAAAAAAGCGTGGTTATTACTTCCAGCTCCTCACTCCAACTTTACTGCAGCTGTACATAATTAATAGGGACCGCGTGTCTAAGAGAAACCCCAGTTTATGCTGATTTATATTTTATTGGTCCAGAAAAACGGAAACCAGTTTCTTTAGTTTTGTTTCAAGGATTAATTTAGTATTCTTATATTTAGAACCTTAAAATTTGTATATTTTTTCTCCAAAATATAACTTAATATTTTATTTATTGGTTTTTCAATTTTCATCCATTTTATATTTCAATTTCAGGATTTTTATTCCAGTTTATTTTTGCATAAGTAAAAATGGAAAATGCAGCCCTAAGAAGGACTACGCTGGGTACTCAGGAACTAAATATCACTTAGATTCATTTCAACGACCTTATAATGTCTAAAGTCCAGAAATGTTGAAATGTTCTGTCAATTTTGTTAGGTAAACAGCTGCTGTAACATATTTATTGTGAAGTTTACAGCAAAGTAAAGAAATTATTTGAACCCAAAAGGTGCCTAATTGACAACCTTTTGGAAAAAATAATAAGCATAATTATTACAGGTATTTCTAAATCGAAAATTGCAAACTCGCTGATCTAATTACTTCTTCCATAATAGTTATGAAGATTGAATATACTACGAATGTATATCATCAATATAGTATGTAGGCTAAAAAATTGAGCCCTTGTTAAAAAGGAGTTCAATATTCGTAGTTGACTCCGTCAAAATACATATGTGTAAACATCTGGACTGTTGTTGTTACTGAAATTACGAACAGTGCGATTACTTCATACTAAATCTTTGCCACATGATTTGTAGAAGTGACACACGTACTTTGTTATTCGAGCCAAAAATCGACATTATATGGTTTATATACATGTCGAATCTCTCAGGATTGTAAAACATATATAGGTGTAAATTATATAGTCCACGTTTATCAGAGCTATCACAATGTTCTCCTTGAGTGTGTTGAGTAGTAGAGTAGAGAGTTGCAAATTAGCTCAGTTTTATAATAGAAAATCAGTCGACAAGGGTGGATAAAATGAATAACGAAGTTGAGTAGGCGGATAATAAAGTTCCGAGGAATATCTCCTGGAATCTGTCATTAAATATAGACGCTCTTCGGAAAAATTCAATTCCGTTTCATCAACTTTGATTATCCAGTGCCAACTGTAGAGACTTATTCTGAATAATAGGGAGTATATGTATTATGCCAAGGTTGTTCGTACATAGAATACATTTGTATTATAGCATGAATCTACTTTGTTGTATATAGGTACATATAGAACCAATGACTTGATTCTACCTGAGTTTCATCGCATGCCTATCATTTTTGCTGAGCCTTAATTGTATAAGTCGGGATGATTTCTATATGAATTGAGAATCGGGTAGATTTCTATACAAAATTTTACGATTCAAAAGGACAATATTTCCCTTGATGAGTACTTGTGTGTAATCATTGTGTATGTAAATATAAGGTAATACATGAATTAGGATACAATTTAAAAATATAGAAAATCGTTTGAGAGTACACGGAACAGTTATTTACCACGCTTGTAACACTCTACAATCAAGGGGTGCTTATGAGGACTGATTAATAGGCAGCACAAGACATGAAAACAAATTGGAAGCTTCTGAGTTGTTTTGCTCAAAAGAATATTATCGGAAATTCAAATGCATAAAAAGGAAAGTTGAAGGAAAGATGCTTGTTTGCATTCACACATATACATACATGGAAGAAATTCGTTCAATGGGATGAATAGAATTATTATACTGTCAACAGAAGCAGACAAATTTTGGGAATTGAGTGGAAGTATGTGTGTGCTACATACATACTTGTAGATACAAAAGGTTGCAATTTACTTGTTTATAGCTTTTAAGATGGAGATGATACGGAGAAGAGCCTATGCGTTCCTTCTAATAATGAAGTGTTAATTTCTAATTTAAAAAATTATGAAAATGTTACGCGATGATGCAGGGAGTGAAAAAATGAACTAGATAACATATTAAAATGATAATATATAAATTATAATATTGTGAAATGGTATAAACATGGACAATGGTATTTGACTCATCGTTACATTATATGGTACTATATATCCAAGATTTGTTATACTTACATTACATAAATTTGCTGATTGTAGCTGGGTGTCCATAAATGATACTTATTATTAATTACACATTTATCATTCATTCTTAAAAATGAAGTTTTTAGTAGCATGTTGATTCGACATGAGTTTACTTCTATCTATTCAAATTACACAATGTTATTAACACAACAATATGAAAAATATACCATGTTTACTATATTATACAATTGTACACAGCAGCTTAAAATGAAAAATATACACGGAATATAGTTTGAAAACGAAATTCTATTAAAATCGGGAAATAAACCGCGGGGTGCATTGACATTGAATAAGCCAAAAATTTGTTAGTCCTACAGGACTGACTATTTGTATTTATCTGACAATTTGTATTAACATTATTTTCAGTCGGAGGTTAACTATTACAGCTGTTATACAACGTAGATTTGTATTGCTATATGATTGTATTACGATTCACTAAAAAAAATTATTATAATCACGAGAAAATTTACGATACATAACCAGTCTTCATAATATTCTATACATAAATATATAAATAAATACAACTTTTTAGTATGTTATCCATATATAATCATTTTTATTGTGAAAGTATTCAAAAAATTTAACCAGAAACCCATGATAAAGATACAATAAAGATAATACGACTCGATTTCGATGAGAAGGGAAAAAATATATATAATTAAATATATATATATATACAAACGCTCACTGTTACAAGTTACAATATACCAATAGATTTTTAAAAGTAAACATATAAAATATTATAATAAATAATACGTTTACTGTTTTTAAGTTGTGAGACAAGAGAAGACATGTTGATTAGTTAAAATACTTTAGAGGGATCACTAATAATTTGTATATCTATAGTTTGTGTGTTTTAATCTTAAGTCTATATATGCATAATTGCATTAAATATACAAAAAATACGTGCTTGCTTATACACTGTCAAAGTATGGAAAAAAACAAAGAGGTTTAAAAAGGAACTAAAAATCGTAGTCGAAATTGTTGGGAAAGAGCAATTTTCTTCGTTTCCATTGTAATATACTTGTAGTTTGTAAATCCTCGTATTACACATATGATGTAACGATCCTTCGGTTGTAAAATCTGTCGGCCGAGTGCATATAGAGCCATGATTTTTAGTTCCCTACGAGCCAGTATGTAGCATGTGACCAGTGGATATTTTACAAACATTAAATACTTTAAATCATTTTTCAATATGTATCTTGTATAAACCTCAATAATTAGAGCCTATTATGTAGCCATAAAGAAAGCATCAGGTTTTGTATAGCCGTAGGGTTGCTGGAGACACGCGGATTCCTTGTTTCCGTAAATAGTAGCTTTTGTTAGCATTGGAATGTGAATATATGGCGAGTTTGCTAATTTCGCAGTTATTACGATGATGTAGAATGTCTACCCAGTGAGTTTTTAGAATGTCAATAATTATGAAGTTGCTTTAATTGTTCAGATTGGTGAATCCATGTAAAATAGTTTACTTGCATAAATTCGTAATGTTTATAGAAGTGTATTTGCTCTTGTGACCCCGAAAAAAAAACAAAATGTTAGACACGTCAAGATTTCCCAGAAATGTTCCAAACTCCACACTGTTCAGTTGCCCAAAAAACGTTCAGAACTCCGTAGGATTTGATTCCATGGAGATAGACCTGTAAATCCATACATTTAATGGGAAAGCAAGTGTTATTGATTCTCTCCGTTGGATTCTGTTGTTGAAATTAAGGTGAAAAGGGTGAGTTTGTTGCCATTGCTTTCATTACTAACCAAGCATTGTAATTAAATTCTCAATGGTACAGAAATGACTGCATGATTTTTAATTATTTCGTTGTTATATTGAAGGAGGAAACTCCTGATCACTTATTGAGTCACTTTGTTGACGCCCTGAGAATTTAACGCTGCCTAATAAGCCCGTATACATGATACACGACTAAATAAAAACGTGCATGATTGATTTTTTACCCTTGTATGCAGTGAGTTCATATGAAAATGTCACTACTTTCCAGCTTTATATAAATTTACCGAAGGTCACGTGTTTCGTACTAGTTCTTATGGAAGTCAAAAAAAATACAAACGATGGAAATACCGAAAATGAAGAACAATTTCGTACGTAATCTTTCATCCTATATATATGTATATATACAAAGAATGATTAGCCTCCCTGATGTTGAGCAACTACACTTGAAATACATGTTGACTTTCTATACTGGCTTACGTACTGATCATGTCATGGTTGATTGTTAAACTTGCAGTTGATATATAAAAATAAATAGGAAGTGTATGATTTGTACCCAGTAACAATGAGTTTTATATAGTGTAACCAGCAAAATATTATTAGGGTAATCATTGTCTTGTAGTTAGACCTCATTTTATGCCATCATCGGTATTGGTGCTACAGTCTGAATAAAGCGTTTGTCACTGCAGCAGCAATCACTTTGTAACATTAATTTGGTGTTATAACTACAAACTGTGATTCCCCGTTATGTCAAAATGATAAAAATAATATAAAATAAGGTTTTCCTCGGTCTTGTTACCATGCGGTATGTGCACTATATGTACCTACTGATGCTATAGTTATTAAAGCAACATTGTCGCAATAGCATCAGTGGTGTTATAACGTAGATAACGTATGTAACTTTATACCGGGAATACCCTCATAGTAATTACGACGTAAAATTGTTGAATAAATCTGTTGAATTGAAAAAAGTTTATGTTGTTCATTGATTTCCTCTGTTTACATTTCTGGATCCCAGGCACTATGCTAAGTATATTGAGCATATAAAAGCATGCCCAAAATTTTGAATAATATTAAGGATTTAATATCATACAGCTTGTTAGATATTCTTACAGAGTCCATCCTTAAATTCGACTATTGCTCTTTCCATTTCAGGTTGCAAATTCATTTAAAAGCATAAAGAAATTCATTAGTGCTTCATGGAAACGACAAATAAAATTGACTTTTATAATTGCATAATTGTTTACTCTGCACGGCTTTCATCCTTAATAAGGTTCTAAATAGCATCATCGATGTGTAAGCGGGTTTAAATCGTCAAAGAAGAAGTGACGTCTACTATTTCTTGGAAACCTTTGGTTGCCGAGAAACTCATATCTCCCAATCCCAAGTTTGGCATCGATCGAGCTTTTATTGAAAATGCAGCAATAATTTAATTTTTCATTTACTATACTCGCCTGTTCGACTTTTAAACTTATGTACATCTCTCTATTCCAATAAACTCGATTGTCAGTAACTTTCACGCACGTCAGTCTTCCTTTCACTTTGTCGGATGAGGCCAATAAATTTCTTCGTTTAATTTCGCATCCTACATACTCAAAGTTTCTGAATTTGATTTCTTCCTGATGCTTTTATTAACGAACTCTTACAGTTCCATTTCATCCTTGCCTTGTAGGAATTCAATAGATGACGTATATAAGACTGTTTACAGACTGTCTAATTTTGGCTGCACATGATCCGCTCCATTTAGACAGGTACCTTTGAGCGAGCGAAGAAGTTTATGCTGTTATAAATATAAACGTATGTACATACTAAACATTTCAATCTCTTTATTTGTATGTACAATATTGTATCTGGGACAATGCTGTTTCATGCGGGTATAATTATTATTCAAGCAGAAAGTATGACTTTATCCCCTTTATACCACAGTGGTTTATCGAAGGTGTGCGGCTTCAAATAAAATAGTATGGATTACTTCTCGAACTACTACGTATAATGACACTTTAAAACTGATTTCCGTGACCGTAAAGTCGTGCCATTGCTAAATACATTTTTAAGAGGCCGTGTTAAGAGACCATAAGAGGAGGCTGAAACCTCAAAAAATAGGTCCTCATGTGCCATCCATAAATATTATTCTACTAAACCTCGCATGATGATACACCGTTAAAGGGAGAAAGTTACATCACAGGAGATAATATCATTGTGGCGAAGGCAAGGGCATGGGCCTACTCTTCAACATTGGGACCTACTTGGAAACAAGGAATAAATATATATATAAGTATGTATAAAACAATGAGCAAGGTAATAACAAAGGGCGAAATTGGATTTTTCTCATATCTACAATCAACTTTCGACACCACCCACCACAACGAGAAAAACACAAGGATGTACTTAAGCAGGCATAAATGCTCGGAAGAAATGCTCAATGAAGTTGAGAATTTACTAGGATGGGAATCATTTCCATATGGTATATTTGAATAGAAAATATTAAGATCTTGTCTGTAAGTACAAGTATTGAACTGACAAGGAGGAATTGTGAATCAAGAGGAGAAAATTGATTTTTCCACGCGAGCAGCTTTCATGTCAATTATATAGAATATTATAAGCCCAGGAAGAAAGAGGACAAGTTTTATATAGACCGCATGTATTCTACTCTTATGTGCCACTGACAATGAGTGAATTCACAAAAGTTCCTTCGTATAAAGTACCAAACCGTCTGTCGTTTCTAAACATAAACATGAGCTCCTGGATTCTCTCACTTTCCTCCTCCTCCAGCAAACTCACAGCCCCAATTCTTTTTCGAGTATGGTCACAGCCGGGTACATTTAGTCAAGAAAATCCACCCTCATACATACAGTTATAAACGCCTGCATCCTCTATGTACTCTCTGGCCCATTTAGCTAGTCAATGACACAGAATACACTACAATGGTGAACCCTGACTAGTAGACAGCTGCTTGTACATTTAATATACTTGCCAGCTTACAGGTGCTCTAACATTCTTTCATAACCCCGGAGAGGAGAAACACCCAATTCAAGCTCTTTGCTTGAGTTATTAATAAAAAAACGTTCTTAGCTATATTGCGTAGATAGCAATAAGCAATATCAGGTATGTATTATGGGAGTGTACTTGTGTGATCAAACGATTTGCTCACCATTCTGTCTCTAGTAGTCCTTTTCTTCATCACAATTGGACATAACAAGCTGAATTCCACCAGGAAAAGTGTCGTAGGGAAACATGGGAAGCTATAAATATACCTGCATGGTATATACCTAGGTAACGGATTCTCTTGCTTTCTATCCGATTTACGCCAGCGCGGCATAGAAAATGCTACAGAATTGTCTATTATAGAAATGACTATGAAGGTTTTGACGTGCTTAGTGAAGGCATGCCAATTTAACTAGCCCCTTACATTATGCCGGTTGGCTCCAAGATGTTCCATCACTCGTATGTGTTCATGCCTTGCCCGAGTTAACCTCTCCATGTTTTATTCACATAAAAGAGGTGTTAGTGTTCGGAGAAAATAATAAATATTTCACAGGGAGCTTTTCCATTTCTGACTTTCTTCTAAAATTTAATCACCCACCAAGTATCATACTGATAAATATATTAATTAACAACGACGACACGGATAAAATTTCTTTTACACATCTTCTTTAATTCTGCTGAATGATGGCGTCGAATCCTTTTAAGTATAATAGTGATATTTCTTTCTGCAATTCCGACAATAACAGCATCAACAACAGTCTGTAGAAGCACACAATATAATACTACCTCTTGGGTCTATTACATGTAAATTTTAATAGGTACACCTATACAATATGTATATTTTTACTTCATAGTTCACATATTATATGAGTCCACATCCGTTAAGGGTAATAAATACTATACTAACGTAGTAATATTTTATGTCCATGTTTTAAGTTCATGATTGATACAGGTTCTAGAGGCATGGAGACAATTTCTCATTACTATTATTAACATCATCTTTATTACAAGGCTTTCTATAGCAGAGTACATATCTTTGATTACACAGAATAATAATATAATGGTAGAATAAATAAAAAGTCTTCCAAGGTTTTCTTTATGGAGAGTAATCAGGGAACTGCATTGCTAAAGCAAGAAATAATGCTTAAACTATAATTAATCGTATTTCTCGTATATCGTACAATTAGATATAAATAGTCTCTTCACTTTAGCAGCTTATTTCTTACACTTCCTTCACAAAGATTTTTGAGTCTCGTTTACACAGATATACAATAATAAATTGCGTATAGCAATATTCTTGTAATCACAATGAAAGTTTAGTTTACTAGTACGATGCTTGCTGATAGCTTGGAGGCATCATCCGAGAGCAATGTAATTTTAGAATATATTGATTATTTGTTGTAGTAGACGTAGACTGAAGTTCATTAGTTATGTAGCTTAGCAAACGGCAGTAGCCGTAAACAAAATTCAAAATTTTTTATAACAATCAATAATAATTCGATTCAATCTTAAAGAACATTAATAATTAATAATAATTAATATTTATAATAACGTGCAAGTCAAAAAATTATTATAAACACAATCAATCAAAGGCTAAATATTATGTACTTACCTAAAAGTTAAATGGTGAATGTTAGTGATAAACTTACATCTACACAATCGATTTGACATTATTTATCTTTATAATGTAGGCTGACGTTTTTAGACACGGACGACTACAAACGGACCGCAACAGAATAGAAACGCCATGATTAAGGTCTGTATAACAGCACAACAAAAACCTGGCAAAGAACTGCTTCACACCGCAGTAATAATAGTAATAATACAAATCAGAGCTTAGATCTCTTTCAAATTAACTTCTACAAGCACAAATAGGGGTTTACGATAGGTATAATTATTACACATAATGATTTACGTCGTTGAGGTTCTTCATACCTACGCATACAAGATTTCTTTGGCCTCACGTTTACTCAAGTGAGAAAATCATATGTAGGCAAACGATGAATGGATACTAGATGTAGTGGAACATATTAACTACGCTAACGGTGCTGAAGTGAAGGAATTCAAATAGTCTCCCTTCAACAGTTACAATATCTAAACAAGGTTTTGTTCACTATAAACGATAAAACAGCAAGATGATTAAAAAGCCTTCTGGACATCGACAATAGTGGTATTTTAACACCATTTATATTCTCTGGTGACAATAATATTAATGCTACATTTTAAATTAGCATGTATTAACTACAATATTCAACCATATATATTTATTTATTTAATATTTAGGTGGAGTCACTTAGTTATAAATCTTGATCGCTTTCTCAAGCGTAGAATACCGTGATCGCTTTGGTGCCTTGTTTACATGCTCAACTCCGATCCAAGGTTTACTATTAAAACTTCCATAAGTATTAAAACTGTCCGGCTTAATTATTGAATCTTCTTGCTCCTTATCGAGAAAGTTGGGACTTCCTTGTTGAACAAGAGCGATTCGAATTTTAGCCCAGTCTTTCTCATTCATACCTAAACGGCTTTGAATCCGTTGTTTCACTTGGGACCAAAGCTCACCATATTTAATCTGTTAAATAAGAATATTACAGACCATGTAGTTTATAATATCTAATATATTTGAAATTGTTGAATAGTACGGGTTGCATACCTTGATCAAGAAAGGAATTCCAAATGTAGACCGAGGATCTTTGTGAAAGTGAGCTACTTGGACAAGACATTCAGTTGGACCAACATCCGCTTCTTCGGGCAGAATTTCTTCGGCTCGGTAGTACCCTAAAGTTAATATTTTAATAGTACATTTCATTCGGCTAATACAATGAAAATTGTATAATACAAAATAAAAAAAGTATTTAGTATTTCATACTTGTTGCTGTGGAGTTGTTCTGAATTATGTCGGCACTTTGATCCTCGTCCACAATAGTACATATCCGGTGGGAGGAAATTTCCACGAGTCTAAGGTTACGGACGGGCTTATTCTCCTCTTCCGAAATAACGCGAGCTAACTCACCAAGTACATCTTTCACTAAAATCCTCGGCTGTTTGTTGACATAGAAAACTATCTCACGCTCAACTAGAAGGAAGTAAAATTCAGTTCAGTTATTAGATCATTCAATCAAGTTCTCGTACATGCAGCACAAAATATAAAAGGCAGAATATGAACTACCTTGATCTTCGGGAGAATAATAGAGCAATTTAAACTGCTTCTTATGCTCAAGATCTGTGACAGGGATTCCGAGAACTTGGTAAAAGAGTTTATATGAACTCCGTGTTGATTTATGAGTAGGTGGAAAAATTGTCAATAAATCTGGACTATCTTGTTCAAACTTTACTGCATACGCTGGGGAGTCCCTGCATAAACGAATTGAAGTTTTTTCAATAAGTTAATACTTACTTTATGTTTATGAATGATATGAATACAAACTAGAATTAGGACGTACTTATATGGCTGACATTTGAAAAACTGTATATACAATGGTTTAACCCCAAGTCGCTGGGCCACTTTAGTTGCCATCTCCATGTAGCTACATTTTAAACTCATTTCTATAACGAATGAATCGGTGCTATTGCTTTTGTCTATGAAGGTTATTTCATACCTAAAAAAAATTTACCATTAGTTAACCAGGAAAACGAATGCTGCTGAACTTAAAAAAATATGCGTCGACAATGTAAGAATTTGTTATGCACTTACTTGTACTGCACGTAAGTGTAAAAGTCAGAAAGTGATTTAAGTTTCCTGCTTGGGTCAAATGTTCGATGGAAAACAACTATATCGCCATCCATCAACTCATCCAAACCCTGGTCTAAGAGAACGTTTAGGTCCTGAATTTTTTCGAACTGTCCCTGTTGCACTTCTTCATATAGAGTTATAGGGACGTCGCTACCCCAATTGGCCCTTCTTCGGCACTCTGCGGCAACTTCATCTACAAAAACACGAGGAAATGTTGTTTACGTAGTAAATACTAACCTATTTATTCCGAAATCAAAACGAATTAACGAACCACGTCAACTTACTGAAAGAAATGTTGATAGCAACACACCAATGTCCACAATAGTGAAGTGATTCGGAAATCGGATCATACATTTTGAAGAACAATATGACATCATTCTCTTTATCGAAAGGAGACAGCGCTTCACGTTCATCATCTGCCGGAAGCATCTCCAGGAAAATGGGTAATTGTTGTCCATATTGAGTTTCCTCTAATGGCTTGCAGAGTTCAGGATGCATTTCTAAGTACCCTGGACGCACTGCCTTATTTGTTCTCAAATTGAAGGGCCACAGTCGCAGTCTTCTTTCATCTACGCCATAGGCTTCAGAAACGGTATGTAACAACTGAAACGGTTTTGTCTTCTTCAGAATTTTGAAAATCCTTGAATTTGCAATGGCAGCTGGAGTCATTTTTTCCGAATCATACAAGTCTACACCTTGATGTCCAACAAATGCGTCTTCTGTCATCACCGTTACCTGCATGTACAGGTGAGCTTCCGATCGCTCTTTTCGTCGCAGCATTTCCAAATGTTTTTCTTCCTACAAAGTATATTTTGTACGTTATCGTCAACTCAATACCAAACACTTAATTTTCTTACTACAATATAACCGTCACCTTTAAACGTTCCAACAGCTCCCGTGGAATGTCATCTTCCGTGACATCCTGCAGTACGGTGGATAGATCAGAGTCCCGAATATAAACCAACATGTAAGCATTGGTGGATTGTTTGACTCCTGGATGAACATCATCCATCTAAGAAAATAAACCAATTTAGCAAAGTGAAGACGAAGTATCAGAGTTAGCGTACACGAACATTATTATGATCCAGACTGCTAATTTCCTTTTGTATTATACATTTCACGTATATGATTATGATACGCCCTTGATTGAAATAATCACGTACTTCTTGTCCTCCGAAATTGTGCTGGATAGCTTCAGTCTTAGTGCATCTGGAAACGACATCGTCGTCAAATTTACACCATTTGCCATCTCCTCGTGGGTTGATGAATACCACATAGTGACCACCATGGTTGTCCCCAGAGTGAACCAAAACCGCGTGAAGCGTGTATGCAGCAGAACCACCGCCAGAATCTTTCACTTTTAAATACTCATCTAGATTTATTCTTTCAAAAAACTCAAATCGATCATTGGATTTGACTGAACAGTCTGTCACGGGATCGTACTGAAACCTCATCAAATGTAAGTGAAGTACGGGAGGAAACGAAGTAAAAATCACGCCTTTCTCAGCCTCCTAAAATGTCATAATAAATAAATATTATGCTGCAATAATTTCTATATACTCATAAATATGCTAAGCTTCTTACCTGTAATCCGTGAGAACCAGCATCGTACTTGTTATCCCCATCGAGAACTTCAGTTGCGACGTAGTCTTGGAAAGACTCATAAATATCTTTCTTGTTTTTAATATTCAACTGAATATCGTAATACGTCTCCGACCTCGATGACTCATACTGAACATGTTTACACTTAATAAATGAGATCATTTTTCCTTCGAAAAGTTTCGGCACCGTTCCCTCAACACAAGTTCCTTTCATCTGTATAGTAAAATTTTATATTAGAATTTCCGAAATACATAAACTTTAAACATATCTCTTATAGTGGCATTTAGCTACCTTGCTTTCTAGTTTATCCAGAAGAACTCGCAGAAATTCTTGTACATCATGTTGCATAAACGAGTCCAAAGTCTCCCAACCAAATGATCGGGTTAGCTTTTTCGTTCCCACAGGCTTATCCGAAGTCTGTAGCTCGTAAAAAACACGTTGAAGTGCTAATGCAACACTTTTGGTCGAATCGTCACTCTCAGTAGGCATTTTATACACTGCTTTTCGCAGTTGGTTAGTGAAGAACATGGTTTGCAGCAAAGAATTCATGTAGCATGTTGCACCCTGATTTTTCAACCCTACAAAACCCGTATGCTTCTTCGAGTCCCAGGCAACTCCATGTGGAGCATCGGCTTTCACATCCACTTCCAGTGTGATAGAATCGTTTTTCGGATTTACATATCCTTTGGTTTGATCCATCAAGGCCATCCAATCCAAGAAGTTGGAATAACCCCAATCATTTTCCTTGTAGTGAAAAATGTGACTTATTTCTATAAATCCACAAAACATTACACGATTACATTTGGTCTGTCCAAGTGTTCACAACACCATTTCATTTAAAAGTTTTCAAGCTGAACCCTTACTTCTGGTGAACGGTTCACCTCCTGGTTTATGAGATAAAATTCGTAAAGTGGCTACAGCACTGCAATTCCAACTGGAGGATTCGGCTTCTCCATTACCTGTGTATCGTAGTAAAAATTTTAGTTTCCACGTTTATTCGTGTAATGTTTAGATACTTTCAAAAATCTCATGTATGTGCAATAATGGGCTCAGATTTAATTCATAATACATGTTCTTACACTGAAGAAAGAAGCCCAACGACATGTTGCGACCCTGTCCTTGGTCTGATCTGGGCATTACCATAATTCTCCATGGTAAATTTCTTACATATGTAGGAGGGGATAAAGTTTGTTCTTTTAATCTGGAGATATTTTCTACTGTATAAGAAAATGTCGCTTCCGACCTTGCGGCACCATCATCATCCTCGTCCATTTTGCATGCATCTGCGTCAATTTTCATAACAAAGTATTACTTTATGTGCACACGTTTTCTAAATAATCATTGTAACAGTCAGTGTCAAATTCTGTATCCCTCCGAACTTCAGTCGGCCCTTTATACTAGCTTTCCATACAAAACAGATGCTCTGAAGTGTACGTCGGCTAATCAATATTAATTAAATACTTCTAAAAGAAATTACCTGCATCTGCAGCAACGTTATTCCCAGCGCCAGCACTGTAGTCACTAATTTCTTCTACTTCCATTCTTCAGGGAGATGACGATTTTCTTGAAGTCCTGAAAAAATATGACCGCTAAATATCGATTATTCCTTAAAATGCTAAAATACATAAGATACTTAAAAACTGAATCACAGGTCACTTAACATTTTAAACGACGAAGCTCAGCGGTGCTTCCTACCGTATTATTTAATTTTCCGAAATTCACCTGAAACGTTGACTATTTACTACGCTATTCCAAGTGTAGTTTGATCGTCTGCATTTGTGTATCACATATTAATTTGACTACAGATGAAAAAACTACCTCCTAAATAACATTAAAATGCCGATGAAGACTTAGTGCTGTATACATCAAATCAAAGGAGTGTTGAATTATGATCGAGTCGGGTCCGAAATTAAGAATAATTAATTGAAGAAGAAGAATTTATTCTTATAATAATTATCATGCTTTTGTAATATAGTTGTAATTTGTAATATTGTAGATAATGGTGAACTATAAGGTAAGGTGGGGAGGTGGAGATGACTTGCTACTATTTTTATTATACTGCGTCCAACCGATTTAAATTAATGTTGACCTGCGAACGTTCTGCATCCCCTGCTCAGACAACGGGCCTCCGTTGATCCAAACTCCACCAACAAATTCACCCAGAATTTAAAACCTCACGTGAAATGCTAAACCTCCAAAAATGAAATCTAAATTGAAATGCTCAAACTCCTCAAATGAAAAGCTAAAACCTCCTAAAACAAAATGCCAAATCTCCTCAAATAAAACCCTTAACCTCCACAAATAAAATGTTTTCCTATAAACTGATACTTTTTAATTCCGTCGAGCTTTCCTGTTTCAGTTTTTGACGCATATAATCCAAGATTTACATGACAACTATATCTATACATTACTTTACTATATATAACTATTGCAATTGTGAGTCAAACATTTACCGTCACGACCACGACTGTCGAAAATCTCCCAGAAAAAGAGATTCCCTATGAAATAGTTGTATCGTTGACTTTTGTTTTGGGGTAACGGGGTAGAAATTTGGGGATATTTTGATTTCGATCACTTACGCTATATTATACAGCCGTTCCAATAATGATTCACAAAATTACTAACTGCCAGCCGAACGGAAACGTCGAAATTGTGAGCTTGAAAACAATCTTCTTATTCTTGTTGGTTTACGTAGGATTTCATTATTATGTATACAACATGATGCTTTGACTTGGATGGAAGCAAGTCTTTTCGGATTGGAGATGTTGCTTTATTATAAAGTAAAGCTTTGCTTTGCTCTGCTGTGGCTGTAGTCACTAGAGTTGTATTATTGTGCCAACTGGTTGCGACTCCATCAGCGGAGAGGCATGGCAGAGTTCCTGCATAAGTGTAGACCTCATGTGCAAATAAAACAGAATACCTGAAGGACAAGCTTCGCCGCTAAAATTCAAATTCCTAATGCTTTTTAAAGGCTCCGGTATGCTATAGCATTGCAATGCATTGCTTAAATGCGTTGCTTTTATTCTTTTCCCTTTTACAGCTCACTCGCCATAGCTATTAAACGCCAACGCCGGGTACGGGCACGGTTTAAATTGAACGGTTAAATAAATAAATACTTAATAATAAGAGGGATATTACATTATTTTAATACTACGTGAATTCGTTTCTGTTGACCTCACCTTTCTTGTCACTTGTGTACTCTTCCACGAGAGAAAAGAGCGACCATGTCCCTCACGGATAATTCGGATGTCCACATTACTCAGGATAATCAAAAGAAAATCAACGCTTTTGCCGTTCGGAATGGCTGGATGGAGGAATTGGAACAGGAATTGAAAGCGAAAGAGGTGGGGGATTGTTTGTTAACATTTTTGAAGTAATTTCTTTTTTATTTGTTGTATTATTTTTTTAAAGAATTTTTAATAGAATTTTATTTTTTTAAAATAAGTAAATTTTCTTCAATAAAAATTTAAAAAAAAAAATAAACAAATAATAAATACTGAATTTCCTACATATCTTGTATACACGAGCGAAAGGAGCAAAATAAAGCTAGAACTGAAATAGTCTACTAGGGATACCCTAGGATATTTGGTGGGTTGGAGCTTATATTAGGCATTTGGCGTTTGTTGTTGAAAAATTGTTTTGAAAGTTGTCGTTTGTTGTGTGTAATGTGATCTTTCATGTGTGCATTTTAATTGTATTTTTAGAACGATCTAAAAAATTTGGAAGACGCGGAGCAAGAGGTGGTCCTGATGTCAGATCCTATCCCTATTATGTGCGGCGATTCCTTCGTGCATTTTTCTCCTGATGCTGCTGGTGTAAGTATTTTTAGAAGTAAATGTCTGAATTATGATTAAAACTTGAAGTTGTTTACTGTTTACCATGGAGGAAGTCAATGCAATGTAGTAATTTTTTATATTTGTAGGAAGATCTGAATAAGCGAATCAAGGTTGCGAAGGAAAGCATTTTGAAGTTAAATTCGGAGATCGCATCTGTGAAATCGGAGATGAACACATTGAAGAAGGATTTATATGACCGATTTGGAGATAACATTAATTTGGAAAATGAGTCTTAATATCTATCCCATGCCCATGCTAGCTTTTTTATTTCAATAAAATAATGGGTCTCATGGATAAATAGCTATTGCACAGTATTCAGTCCAAATTATTTAAAATGCTCATGGATAAAATATGGAACAAAATATTTATGAAATAACATTTTGAAAAATGGTGAAAGTATATAGTTTAAATATCATAACTAATAATCATCCGTATGGTTAAGGTTAATCAAATTGGCCTTAATGTTTTACAGCATTAGTGAATTGTGTACTGTGTCAAATGGCAAACATCATAATGGTGTCAGTGATATTAAAATTTCTTTCTCTCTACGTATGAGTATTTTATGTCAAGTATACACATCTCTGTTGAAGCCAGAAAAAGGGTAATAAATATTGAATTGAAAAAGGATTGGGCGTAGAGACATGAATGTCATTTTACTCCGTTCAGGAATCATCGTCTCGAAGTGAATCTTCTGGGGTTCATTCCTGCTGTTGTATTCCAAAATACAAATGAAGCTGCTTGCTAAAACTATAGGCTTCATGTCTCTATATATTCCATCAACTATTACATCTCCAAAGTTCTCCAAAACAAAAGAGATTCTCAACAGTAGCCTACGAATCTCGCATGCGAATATTTAACAAGACTTTTTCTTTCAAGTACCTAATCGCAAAGTAGTTATTACTATAAAGTCTTCTAGAGTGTTAGGTCGTATTATTTCTAATTAGTTATTATGTTAAGCGGGACTGACGGTGTGACGCAGGAATGTTAATCAAACTCGACTCAGGTCATTAAATACCCCCATGTCATTTAATACCACCCAGATCTTTAAATACTTTATTTCCAGTAAAATATTAAATGTGAGGAATCTAATTCTTATACCTACATACGCCGTAAAAACGTGAAAATTTTTTCAAGTTCTGATTAACCGAGATTTATGTAGTGATGTACGAAGTTTAATAAAATGCAGACTAAGTATTGACTTTTCCACAACTTTCTACAACTTTCTAAGCTCATGTAGCTCTAGCAGAACTCAAGCTCAATGCTCCTGATGTTCTGATTTTAGTATGTAATAAGTAGTAAGGTTGTAATAATTTCACACATTTGTTTATAAAGGATAAACCTACAAATAATTGGGATATGGAATCGATCGAAGCCCTACAAGCTGCAATTAATGAGTTAAAGGGGGAACGGTAATTGTGAGTCACGACGAGAGATTAATCCGAGAGACTGAATGTCTGTTGTGGGTTGTAGAAGACAGGACAATTGCTAAAATCGGTGGAGATTTACATGACTACCGTAAAGAACTCTTGGAGTCTTTGGGAGAAGCCACCAATGTTAATTCCAGTGCCGCCGATAATCTTGCTGCCGCTGCTCCTTCTATATGAGATAGTGTTGTATTGTTTATGTTCGCTTTGTGGAAAAAATAATGTCTTCGAAATTATTTAAAAAAAATGAAACGATAAGTGAATTCAGCCAGGGCTCGACTGCACCAAGTGTAACGCAGCCATCACTGGGCAAGTGGTAAAGGGGGAACTACCCCTGGGGGTGTAGGGAGCTCACCATTAGACAACGCTGCTTAAATCCAGCCGCGAAAGTTTAACATGATAAAAAACGCTTGCTTAAAAAATATCTCGTGAATAACTTATAGTTCACGCAATACGGTATTAGCATTAGCTGATTCCTTCAGGGTTCAGATTCGGAAGCTTCATTTGAAAAGACTGATTAAACTGCCACCGAGTGGTTGAAATAAACGGGAAGTATTATGGCAGGTGCGGATAAAACCGTGGCGTCATCAGACAACACCAAAGATTTAAATTTATGCTCATCCTTCCTCCGCGCTCTTGGTATTCCTATGGTATGAAAGTTGAAATCCTGTACATACTAATTTGTACATACAATAAATCAAATCAAATACCTATTCAATATTAGTATAGAATTTACTAACACTTAAATTTATTGTTTTTACAGATCACTGACAGGATTTTATTTTATCTGCCTCTATCCGATGTCCTAGAATGTTCCTTGGTGAGCGAGTTTTGGCGAAAATTATGTAGAATGTACCTACGGGATAGAAAACGCCTTGAAATTAATTTGGATATTGGTAGTTTGTTCCAACTCGAAAAACTCGACCACCTACTTGTGAATTCCACAATTCTCCCCTTTGCCGGGTCTAGACTATCAGCAGATTTAATTTATACTCATAGCAGACACTCCCGTTTTCGTACACCCAATTCTAATCTCCCGGATGTGTTATGCTTTCAAAGACAAAAGAACGACGTGGAAGCGCTTTGTCCTAATATTCTCCAGAAGCTCCCCGTGAAAACCTTGCGAATTCGGTTCAGTCAAAGTCAAAACACATTAACCCCTGATGATTGTGCTTGTGTATTTTTTCTTAAAAAATTACTCATTACGAGAGCTTCCAGCACCACGGAGTACTTGGAGATACTGTACTGGCCGCTAGAGGACCTTAGTCTCTGGAAATTTTTGAATATTCAAGAACATTCAGAAGACCCTGCAACTTTGCACCAGTCAAACTTATTTCAATCCCTACGAACATTCAATTTACGCAATTTAACCAACGTTGGTATACTGGAATATGAGATGCTAATTTGTGAAATCATCATCTCTTCTCCGATGCTACAGAACATCTACGGTTCATTGCCCAACAACTTGTTCATTCCTCTTGGGGATGCAGATGATGGCGTTGCCAACAATACTCTCTCTCTTCAAGTTCCCCGAAGTAAACTTTTCATGGTTATGAGAGATGTCATTGTCAGTTCTCATCATGCTATTGACCTCCTCTTAGTGTTCAAGCCCAAGTTAGAACTTTTTGGATTTGATCCCAAAATCATTTTACCGAGCGACGGAGGACCTGAACCTGAACTTTATGTTCAGAAGAGTTTGGCAACAATCATCGAAAATTCCAGCAGTTCATTGACGACGCTACTATGCAACGATTTGACACATTTGCTTCCCCGCGCTATAAATATTGTTCTCTTCAATTGCACTGTCCTACAACTTCAAATCAGCCCTCCGTACCGAGACTTTGAGGATGATCTACTTTTTCTGAAGGCAATAAACTTTCAAATGCATTTGCCTAATCTACGCAGCTTAGACTTGTTATTTAAAATTGGCCGATGGTATGAACAAATTTTTGCGAAGAATAGGATTAAAGATAGGGCATCTTTATACAGGTGTGCTAGATACACCTGTTTTTCTGTCAATACCATATCGGTTACATACCATGGAACTGATTTCCATGAAAAAATTCAATCTTGGCCAGGGATAGCTGATGTGTTTCCAAGCGTCAAGTCACTCCATTTAATTAATGCATGTAATTTAAAACAAGCTCCAGAAAAGATGTGCAACTTGGGGCTGCTGTGGAACGAAAACCTTGAAGTCGTAACCTGTTGCTTTATCGAAACTAATGAAAAATGGTGCTGGGTTCTGTTGACAGAACTTCTGGAAAATTTATGCGACATTTCAATCGAAGAACTGTGGGAAGTTAGGTTCAACAACTTCAATGAATGGTCGTATGCACCGACAAGACCTGAGCTTTTTAAACATAAAGGTTATAAATTATTATTTTTGTAGCTCATCACACGTAGTTTTTCACAATTAGACAATCTTAAGGCTTGTTTATTTGAATAATAAATTAAATTTTGACAAAATTGTTGCAGGAAGTTCCAGAATCGTAATAACTATGACTCACTATAGATTATGTGTGGAGGATAGGCTTATACAACCCGACGTATACATGCAGTACAAAACTCGATTCGATCTTATTTCCACATGGATAAGTGCAAAATTGCCCGAGTTTTCCCTTACATTGAAATTTAAGCCTTGTCGTCGTGGACAACGAAATTGCAACCGTAAGAGTTCTCGTCAAATTTACAGGCTATTCACAAATTTACCTTGAAAATGTAAAAATATAGTTTGGAGTAATGTATATTAAAGACCTGCTACTATTTTAACTTTCAGCTCTTCATTTTTATGATGGGAGGATTCGAAAAGAGAATATTGGACCGTATGGAGTTGGATATGACTTCGAGACTTGGCATCTTAATTTTTAAGCCCATACTTAGTTTAATCCGAATGCAAACTAATACTATAACCTATAACTATAACCATCGAAAACGACAATGGTTTTGTATGACTGTATATAAAAAGACTGGATTTAAAAAAATAAATATTATGTCCATACATATCATCTTTTTGCTGCAGGATCTAATTATTTTTATATCGCCGAGCTGTGGAGATGTTATAGTACACCGAAAAAGAGTGCATATATTCTTTAGTGCTTATGTAGAAATTTACTTTATTTAGTATGTAAAAATTGCTTTTAACTCCCATTTAATTACAAGCTAAAATTGAAAAAGTTCCAATCATTTGTACCAAGACCGGCACACAAACATCCCAATATTTACAAAATTGTATAATTTTGTCACATTCTATTACACCAAACAACTACATGAAGAAATATAATTTATTGTTTCATAAAAATTATAAAACTATATAGGTAAGTATATGTTTTCATGTCATCAAAACATCTAAACAAACGCAACCGTTTGACATTTAAAGGAATAAACTCAATAGAATTATAGACTTAAACCAAACAGTTCATTGAAAATATAAAACCCAGATCTATTTATATATATCTAGAACAAAAAATCACAAGCCCCGCTGGAAACCCGTTTACTGTAAATAAATAAGATAAGCCTTTATCCCAGCTGTTCTGTATGGTTGTTGGGGCAAGTTCCGAATTGCTGTTACGAAGTCCAGTTGTTCAAGATTATTTTAAGACCATTTTTACAAGCCTTTATTTTTATTTTATATAAGGTCCTTACAATAAGGATGACTATAATGGCTTACGTGACCTGGTAAAGGTACATTAATTGAAGTGTCTTTGTCGTGAAACTTGGACCCCCTCCGTTAGCTCTGTCTAAAGTATACTGGACGTCTAAAAATAAAAGTTTTATCCTAAGGGGTGGTTGCTTGTACAGCCTCTTTTGAGTTTCCACATTTCCAAGTATTCTTGATCTATATATAATAAGAGTTGGTGCCTTAAGCCCCAATTGTTGTTGTTGCGATATGGTCATATTGTCCGAGATTATTGGAATCAAAATTTTCAAGCCTTTATGTTTATTTAAGGTTTGTCCTATTATAGTCTATATAAAAATTCCTTGGTAAATTTAGAAATAATTAAAGTTCCTTTGTCGTGGGCCATGGAATCCTTAGCAGTTCTCTGAAAACTACTGGGAAACTAAAAATATAAATGTCACTTTGACGTTGTGGCTACTGTTGTCTATATAAAACATTTTCAAATAATCAATACTGTCTACAAAAAATACCCATGTATTATTAGTAGCTTATGGAAATTATTGGGAAATTTGGTCAACCTTAGCTATGTAAACGAAGATGTGTCAGGGAATATTTCCAACTTAATTGTATGCTTATTTAGATAACTTGAGGATTATCCAATTTGTATACCTAATGCATAAAACAATATGATTACAATAAATAATAATTTAATAATTATAATAAAATACACAGACAGAAATGTACAATATGAAATTATTCAAGTCGAAATTTTTTGCTTGGAGGAACAAAATGTGGGAGGATGGCAGAAAGAAATGAACATCTATTTTTCAAACGTTTTGAATCTACACAGTTTAAAGCTTAGCTTCAAATTTCGTTGTTGCATTTTGTATTGCTTATTGTATATGAAATGCTTGTAAATTAGCTGTTTTGCTGCAACATAGTTGGTACAGATATTGTATTTTGGTGTTTATCTGTGTATTTGCGTAAAATATATGAGCTTATAATATTTTACTGGGTTCCCGCTAATTCAATTCTGAATAAAAATTGTTTGCTTCGATTCAATTTGATTCAACATTTTTTAAATTTAATTAATCGAGCTGAATTGAATCAAATAATTCAATTAATAGTACAAATGAAATGGAATCAAACGCTTTGAATCATGTTTTAAAATAATTTTCATGTTTTTCCGAAAATTTGGACGGTTTTCTTATCAGCGGTCAATTTGTGGAAGCAAAAAGCTTTTAACCGTCCAAATATCATTTGATCAACATGTAAAATGATTTTTGAAACAAAAGCAATAATTTGGCATACATATTTTTTGGAGTGAAGATGCATTATTTTACTAATACTGAGGTAACCACTTGATATTTGTCTGAATAATATTTGACAATTTAATGTACCGGTTTTAGGATTTTGTACCGAAAAGTCCAAAGCTATGTATGTAAATGCTATTTGCTTGTCAGTTAGCGATGTTTCCCTGTTCATCTTCCCTTGTTTTCTATCTTCTCCACAGTTTTTGAGTTTGACCGATGGAATTCGGATTCGGGAACTATTCTGTACATTATCATTTATCTCTAGACAGCTTAACTGGTATAAAATTATTAAATTATGAAAATCGGTTTGGAGCTGTGGGAAAAACGGGGACAGACATAATTTTAATAATAAATAAATAATGAAATGAATACATCAATTTTAATAAACAAAACATAGATCAATCAACTTCATGTTTCAATTTTAGGGGCAATAAGCTACTATAGCACTGCTATAATGTATATTCTAAATACAGATTTTTTATGGTAGTTTACTTAATATTATTATGCGTATACTTCCAAATACGCGTATACTGTTACTATACTACAGTTTACACTGAAAGAAGTTGTTGACGTTGACTGTGTGAAATACCTATACAGAGATATAAGTATACAGAGGAATGGGAAACAATTGGGAAGGTATGAAGGTATCCTATCTAGAGCGCATATATATGCTCCCAAAGCGTAGACTGCTTAATATATGTGTCATTTTCAAGTACCTGGCTACCCCAAGTGGGTTGAGGCCGGCTTTCCTTCAAGTTAACGCATGTAAACACATCAAGTAGGAGAGCCCACAGATACACACAGACAGCATTAGAGTATCAAGCAACGTAGACGTTCTTGATGCTTTCGCAGCAAAGGTAGATAACTGATGCAGCAATCAAGGTATTTAGTGCATCATACATAAGATTTAGTGTGTTACAAAGTCAATACGTCATTATCATTAGTTTCTTAACGTTCTCATCACCAATCAGTTTTAACTATATATTTACTGGAGATTTTTGAATAAAAAACATCAACAGCCTGTGAGCCTTATAGGTTTCAATAGTTTAATTTGATTAATAGTTTCAATTTTCTTGTGTGTTTCGTATATTTATTGTCGCAAAGTCTAAGACTCTACACGTGATTTGTGCGCTGTACAAAGGATTGTTTTGTTATACCACAAAGTATTCAAGTGACTTCTTTCATATGAGTTTGTTGGTGTGGACGTAGTCATTGTCCATTTGCCAGCTTTGACAGTTTCCATTTGGAAGGGTAAATACAGTGATATTGTCACAGGTAAATATTCTTTCTATTTTTAATTATACGATTTAAAAAAAAATTCCATTGCTTTCATGGGGGTATTTTTTGCTGAGCGACTGACTTCAGCAATTTATTCAATGTATTCCATGTTGGTGGGTTTCTCTTATTGCCCTTGCTCATGGAGATTATGAGGAATTCTTGTCATTCCAGCAGTAATTAAAAATTCATCATTGACACATTTAGGATTGGTGGATTAATTAAAATTTGTAAATTTTCGGTACAATAAATCTAGAGTACTCGAAATAATTTATTGTAAGCATACAACAGAACAAATACCAAAAGTGCTTTACAGGAATTCAAATTTAGACACAAGCCCAAAGTACTTCCTTCATACTTTGAGATGTAAAATTAGATATTTATTTTTATTAACCACTCAACTAAGCGACTCAACTAAGGAGACGGGTATGAATCCGATTAAATATAGTTTTTCTTCGAAAAAAGTTTGTTAAAGTTAATAAGCTCTATAGAAAATTTTCTATCACAAGGTGAGATAAAAGCCATGAATGGAATATCTGCCAATGGGGATTTGCATTCTTGCAATTCCAGCGGCAATTAATTCCACATTGGAGCAATCCACTCCACATTGTGTGTTCCACAATGAAATAATTCTCATTGGAGGATTAATTAAAATTTGTAAATTTTTAATAGAATTGCGGAGTATTGAGAGTAATTAAAAGCATACAGCAAACGAAATGCCAGATGATTCTTATAATATAAATTTTTAGATGCAGACCTAAACTGCTTGAGATGTAAAATTAGAATTTTCTTTTTACGAACCATTCAACTATAGACGGGTATATTATATGACAAATACAGGTATATATATTCAAAGTATAGGATAGGTAATGCATACTTGATATAGAGAATTTTGCGAAAGTTGGGTCTCACGTGGAGTTTTCTATGGTTGTACGGTTGCGTTGAGACACGAGTCAATGTCCTATCTTGACGCGATTAGTATTTCACTTTGTAATGTAATTCATTCAAGCAGTCTGATTCATAGTTATTACAGTTCAAATGAAATCATGGTTGACGCTGAAGGTGAAGAAATGGTCTGTGCACAATGAAATAAAAAAGTAAAGTAATGCAACTACTGATTTCTTTACAGTACTATAGATCCTCATCATGCTTAATGTCCTTGCATTGCGTATGTATATTGGTGCGACAGGTAGACTTCTGGGGCTCAGTAGTGCAGCTATCAGCGAGTCAACTTCATTCGGTTGTTTACTACTGCTTATTATATTTAATAGCTGGCATACACCCTGTGTGTATACGAAATATTATAATCCCTTTTAGTGATGCATACGAAACCATGTGTACATTAGGTACGTCACCATTGTTGTGATCAATATGAAAAAGTTGGATATTCATTCTATAGGGCCTGAGCTTATTTTATTAACACGAAATTTTACTGTCTTAACATTTTTATTCACTATAAGAGCCATGGAAGGCGCTGAGTTGGACTCTTGCGTATGTTTTTCATATGTGTAATATATAAAATTAGCATATACTATATACTTGGAATATTTTTATACAGACACCATTATATAAAAGATGAACAAATGGCATGAAAAAACGTAAATAATGCTTATACACTTGTGGTAGGATGCAGATTTTGAATGAATATATTTTATTAACTAAGTACTATCGTGTTGACTAATGTATTTGAAGGTATAAAATGCAATAATTTCAAATAATAACTGTTAAGAATTGGGAGATTAAATTCCAGAACAAGAATACTGTTATACCATGGGGTATGATCCCTTGTACAAATACAATAACACTGTTATTGTGATTGTGAGCAAATTCAGGGTGTATATACCTATGCACTGTTGCAATTTATTGTTGTAATTCTCAGCAGCAGCGACCAAATGTTGTCGTTGTGTTCCCAAGCCCGTATATACTCTTGTGTTTTGTACTTCATTGCTGTATTATTGTGTATGTATTTAATTAGAAGTAATTTGTTGTTTGATTGAATGGATATACTTGCGTCTGTCTTTGGAGCAACAAAGACGGGGACGTTATTAAGAGGGGTAATTAAATAAATACCGAAAAGGGATTTTGAAGCCAAAAAAGTAATGAAGCAAGTAAATAAGGATATACTATACTTAGGTATACTATATAGGTAGGTATCTGTATATTATCGAGTTGTGTATGCATTTTAAGATACCTTCTGAGAATGGGCCGAACCAATGCGGCATCATTTCAGCGATGATTTGCACATGTTTTACACAACACTTTTAAATGAACATGATTTCTTATGCAAGAACCCATCCATTATGCTCCTTTAGGAAATATATAGTTGGGTGTAGGTAGGCCAGTGCCTCCTTGGAAGGCAGTAGTGCTTGTATATGTACAATAAGAGAAACATGTTACCCACCATCCTCATTCCTCATCTCCTCTCTTGAATATAGCTCATATTCTCCCACCTACATTAACATTTAGCACCATTTACCCACTTAAGCATACCAAGTCATTATGTTTGCAGTCTTCAGTTGCAACTCGCGTTCTCCCTCTCAGAGAAGTAAGCAAACACTTATAGCATTCCCATCAAATTTTACTTAAACTTGTACAAGATTCTGACTAGCTGTGATGCCATACATTTTTAAGCTTTATATTACCTCTGTAGTTTCATACTTGTTGCTTTATTATGGGGCTATCCCACTATATTTTCCTCTTGCTGAGACGTAATGTAGTTTAAATGTATGGTTCTATGTACATCATATGGTTAGCTGCATGTTTGGGCATTATTTGTACAGTCATTTCGTATATTGTGTATTGTCATGAGCACATTCGTGCGTGTTAAGTGCATATACGTACGGGCTTAAGGTAAATAATGCCGCGGGCTCTGTATTGTAGGATTGCAGAACTAAATTTACTGCAGAGGCTTGTGTAGTTGAATGGTAGGATTTTTGCATTTTAGCGTATCCAACAGCGAATATTTTGGTTTTCTTTAAACAACTGTCTTTGACATGTATGTATAATTTGGAGCTGATTCCTTTGAAATTGCTATTCCGTGTGATTATTATGGTGATTCATTCAAAGTATATGTTTCATTGTTTACATCATTGCAAAAATGTAGAATAATATACTGCACTTACTTTTGGGTTTATATGGAGATGTTGTCTGGCTGTGTAAGTTTTGCCGAGTAAAAAAGCATAATCCTACTATTATTAACTGTATACAGAAAGATGCTAAGCTTATTTGCACGGGCTTGAAGATGAAATCCTTTGGTTGCAAAGACACGCCTATTATTTTGAAGAAATAAAAGTGTAGTTATTTTAAGAGCTCTTGGTGGTTAATTGTAAATTGGTAGTTTTTCTGTGAAAAAGGGAAAATTTTTTAAGAACGCAAACACAGAGGAGAGGATCTTATAAACATGGAGATGGAATAACAATAATGATTCTTGTGTTTTTCACGGAACGATCTCATTTTAATTCGTCATGCATCATTATCATTAGAATAATAATAAAATTCAAAAAATATTATAGAGTGATGTTATCCAATTAGATGTGGATTTCCGAGGGCTATGTACATCATTAAGTAGTGTTTGCACATATTATAGATATATACGTTAGCAATTTTACCTGTTCATTTTCTCCTTATAAGAGAAAGTGGGCTGAGATTAATTTTTCCGGTCACGAGTGTCACGAGCGCTATTCTTCTAGCCGAACTGTTGTCTTGAGTATAGTAGTGAGAAAAGTATTTCTGTTGAACTGCCGTAATGTTTTACAATTTTCTGCAAGATTCTTACAACGCTACAGATTTTTATTCTACTGTGTCTGCACTTACTTCCCATTGTTTTTCTTCTCTGTGTCAAAATTTGACTACCGGTGTGAGTAGGAAGGTATATAAATATACGAGCCACAATAAATACATATAATATCAGCAAGTTATTGCTGGCAAAAAAGTATCAGGTCATTACTTGAATAACGCTTATTTGTTTTTATTTTCTCTTGAGTTGTAATTTCATTCTCTCAACCAAGCGTGTACATATACGTTCATTAATCCTTCTTTATATTTCTGTTCAGAAGCATTGACTAAATGAAAATCATGCTTTTTTGGCTTCTCACAATCATAACAATAATAATAATTATGATCTTTGTGGCGCTTTTCTTCTTTGACAGAAAATGACCCGATTTTAATTTTGTGTACGTCGAGTTGGAATTGAACATACGTATTTATGCACTTTGACTTTGTTTTCATGCTAATTGTAAGATTTATTGCATGCATATCGTCGGCGAAGGATCTTAAAGTACCAATTGCTATCCCTTCAACATAGCAATTGGTACTTTAAGATCCTT